>APFE030471916.1:129719-166254 GCA_000404065.3 Pinus taeda | reverse complement strand
GGATACTCCCTCTTTTGGATGGGGTAGCTCCTCTCTTGATGGGATAAGTTCCTTTATCATAGGAGTGCATGAACCATCTGGAGGCGCTCAATACACGTCAAACACTCTTCTAGAATGCTCTAGAAGTGACCACAAGTAACTTTTTAAAGATGAAACTCGCGCCTTTTGACCTTTACAGGGGTACGCACCCATCCTTTGGCTTACAGAGCGTACAAGTACGCAGGTACAGTGTGTTTGGGGTGTGTACACGCAGGCAAGGTAGAGAGAACCTGCGTACCCAGAGATAACATGTTTTTAAGTGACTTTCTCTCTTTTTGAAGTTTGACATGAAGAGCAGAGGTATGAGGCTTGACAAGGAGGATAATATGACTATTGATGGAGCCATATTAACTGCAGATAGTCATGGTGACAAATTTTAGTGTAACAGAGTCAAATGCTGCAAAGTCAATTTTTGTGTCGTTATGTGTTCAAGAGAAGTTCAGCCTCAGTTCATGTTCCTTTGCAAATTGTATCCTTCAATCATATCGGTCATCCCTCAGTCAGTCCTTTCAAACTATTTTCCAAAACATAACATTTTTTTTCATGTCGTAGGATTTCCTGCGATGGGTCGCTTCCTATCGACTTCAACTCATTATCTAGGAAGTTGATCTAGAAACCTTCAATACATTTAAGCATGCATGCCTTAATGACAATTTTCTCGCCTTTGAAAACATTTTCTCATCATTGGCCTTCGATTGAATGTCTCTACGGGTGTTCAAATTTAGATCACTTATTATCAGTTCATAGATTGTATTGGGAGTACCTTGAGAGCCATTGTCATTATTGGAAATTTCTCTTGCGCTTGTTAATGGTTCACATCATTGACCGGTAATCAAGTGGTTTATACCATGTTCAACTTCAAGACATTCACTCACATGGATAAAATCATACTATGGATCGACAGATGGAGATCAAGACCCTAGATCTAATTTCATCAATCCAAGTTGCAAGGAGTTTTATATTCATGATCATGTAGACAAATTCATAACGGAAGTTTGTGCCCATACTGTGTCTACTATTGATATGAATCTTGAGTTTTGTACTTTTTCATTAAGTTAGCTTTATTCTGAGTATGGGAATTCCTAACTCAATGTTGATTATATATATTTTCATTGTAATCCTTGAACGTTTCTTGCAGGTTTCTAAACATTGTCTCTAATATGATCTTATGCATGATAAAGTGCTTCAATCTTTAAAACTTATCTTTCAGACTTCGCACTTTAGGGGGAAATCTGTTACACATCATTTTGTCACCATGACACTTTATCGATATAAATGGATTTCTCGCCATCTGTGAACATGTTTCATTGAACTCTCTTAGAGGTCAAACAATCAAAAACCCCTCAAAGAAGATGAGAATTTTGGGAAAAATGGCTTGTATAGCTTGTTAAGTATGACCTGCGCACTTTTCCTAGAAATTTATGAGAATTAGATGTACTTATCGCTAATAATAGTGCATAATTGTGCTTTGTATACCACTATAGACCACACAGGTGAATCAAGGAAAAGTAAAAATAAAAAGTGAGATCTAGAAGCATTATTGGGTGAATACATCCCAACTGAAAGCTCCTAGGTCATATCTATTCGAGCCAAACCCCTCAGAAGATGATCCTAATTCCCTTTCCTCAAGGAACCTTAATCCCTCAATTAGGGGATCTCATCCTCCTATTTTTGACATGAAACTTCTTCCTCTTTGCCTATAAATTGACTAGATGGTAGATGGATTGGGGAGGTTAGAAAAGATAGACCTATTCTGTTGGATTGAGAATGGAAAGCTTATCATCTAAGGAAACGGTTGGAGGAATTTGGGAGGAACCTCATGACATCAAGGCAATGGTTGTAAGGCTCTTCTTTATCCGTGAATTAATACAAATGAATCCCTTTTTCCATTGTATTCTTACTGAAATGATGAATGGTTTATTTTTCTTTGGATATTCATTAAAGAAATTTCAAATTCTAATCTCCTTGATCATTAGATTAAGATTATTTGAATTGTTATGTTGCATATGCCTTTTATCTTTCTTATGTTTATAGTTGCAGGTCCATTAAGACAAGCGGGGATCTTCATCAAGCATTTCACAAATAGGTAAGAGGCTTATTTACCATCTTTTATATTCCCAATTCAAATGAAGTAAGCTTAGAGAAAGAGTTATTCATTTGTGTATTTGTTTCTATTTTCCTTTAGGATCTAGGGAGATTTCTCTTTTCAGCAAAAGGGATTTATCCACCTAACAAATGATTTCAATAAGCCCACTTCTCACTAGATGGTATCCATATTTGTCACTAGTTTGATTCGATTCTTAAAATTCAATAACCAGATTACTCAATTTGAAAGGTTCTTTTGATCACAAATTCAAAGATAAATGAATCAAGGAATTTTCATAAGTTGATTTGAAGAGTTGTCTTCATGCAAGTGAAGAGATTATGAGGTTTGGAAAGAGTACTCAAAGATTTTATTCGTTTCATTTGCATCATGGATAATCTCACCAACGTGTGCCCATTAAGAGGTTAACTCATTGTATGATGGACTTAAAGAACATGGAGTACCCCCATCACAGACACTATAGCATAAGGGATAGTGAGATGAAGAGGAAGCTTTGATAAGCACATCTTCTTTGACTGAATTGGATTCTGGGTCTAAAGACAAATATTCATGAGAAACGAAGAGATCAAATGATGCATTTGGGCAATCATGATCATGTACATCAACAAAGTCATCATCATTCAATGATTTTTTCCTGAGGCTACAAATTGATTGAAGGAATTGATTGCATTTGATTCACTACCGACATTAGCAATTTGGCAATCACCCGAAAATGGAAGTGCGTCATCTTGACATGGAGGATCTTAACAAAATAAGAAATATTGAGAGAAGACTTCACCTTCCTACTCCTTTGCCTATGCAAAGTGACTGCCTTATACCTGATCACAATTTGAACCAACAACACGAATATGAAGAGAGTGTGAAAGACTAGCTGGTGGAGTAGATTGATTGAGCGGGTCATGGTACAAAGAGTCATGGCATGTAGATGATAAAAGATAATAGAAATCAAAATCATATTTGAGACTAGAACTATGAACAGTGAAAAAATCTTGTGGAAGGGAGGAGTTAGTCTTCGCCATAGGTTTCATGGTCCATTCTGGAATTTCCTCCATTGAAATTTAATCATGAAAAGTAGTAGAAGAATGAGAAGGTCAATTAGGAATTTGATTTGCGGATTTTTTGACTTTATCGCTATCACATGACGACAACCACACCGAGACTGGAAAAGGAGGAGGACAAGGCACAAAAGGAGTATTAGATTCCTCCTCTAAAATAAGGGGTATCTCATGATTCACAAGATTTGGGGGAGTATAAAAATTAGGGGGTTCAGGTTCACCATCTAAAGAGATAAGAAATAAGTGCTCAAACTCTTGTTTCAAGAAATCCTGATTCATGTCTTCTTCATAAATTTCACAACAAAGGTGAAGGAGTCGATCAGAAAAATCCTCAAATGATTCATTAGGCTTCATTCTTAAGGATTGATTCTTTTACAAACATCTCGGTAATTATACCTGTCAAAGGATTCATGGATCTCCCTAAGAAAATGATTAAGGGAATGGATGGAAGAAGGTGGAAAGGTATGGCACCATCGATTAACATGACCTTCAATGGTGAGGAAGAAAATCACACAAGAAAATTCATCATCATCAATTTCCTAAGATTCAAAAAATTAAAGAAAATAAAAAATGTGCTCGATTATGTGCGTTCCATCCTCACCATCAAAATTTAACTAGGACAGGTGATCAAGAGGCTCATTGAGGATTTAATATTGATAAAGGGAAAATTTGGAGAAACACCATAGGAGTAATATTTGTGTATGAACTATTTTAGATAAGAGATTCAAACTAGATATAATGGGCACATCTTGTCATCCAGCCCTCCTTCTAGCATCAATGTTGATGGTGCTGGAAATCCGTCAACAAAGGGCTCTCCCCCGTGTGAAGTCCCAATAAGACCTCAGATTGCTTGGTGTAGGAGCCCCATCTATAATATCGACCAAGTTTTCATCTATCTCAAATATATGCCTTCACTCTAACTATCAAAATGACAGAGGGATGTATTGGTGTCTTTGAAAGTGAGCAGGTGTGCCTAGTGAGTGTTAAGTTGTAAATGTGTCAAGGTTCTTCTACTGTGGAGAGGGGAGACACACATGAATCGAAAGGATTCGTCTAACATCCAACAAAATAGTCCACAGAGGATGTGATAGTTGTTAGGTTCCTATAACAATAGGTGTCATTTCTCATGATTCACTGTGGAAATACCAAATATGATCATCCTTTCCATGCTGCAAAGGTTCCATATTATCAATAATCAAGATTCAGATAAAAAGAAGAGAAAGGAATCTCAAAGAAAGACCAGCAAAGTGGCTTGTTAAAACATGTAATCAGAGAAGTGAATTCACTGACCTTCTCACAGTTGATGAATAGCTATACAGTTTAACCCTGGTTAGGTCATGTTTAAATTTCTTGTTTTAGAACAGAGAATAAGATTTGCTCAAACATTTCAAGCTTGGCAGATCACTAGATTAGATAGAGAATTAAAGGGCCCAACTGCTCAATCTTAGCCCTTGGTTGAAATAAGGATAGATTTAGATAGGAGGGTAGCCAAAACAAAAGAGGAAAAGCGGGGTTTGCTAGCTCAAATGCACCCAACCAAAGGAAGAAAAAATGTTAGGTATTTTAGGTTAGGTAGGAAGATAATTATGAGGTTGCAAAAAGCAGAGTGATGTTCAGTTTAAACAGTATCACCAGCATCATGGAAAAGTGGCTACAAGTACAGTGGAGCATGACTGACTTCCCCTTTCATTTCCCCCACAAATTTCACTAACATCCCCTAAGGATATTGAGATCTGCTCAATAGTCCTAATCCATTTCATTTTTGAAAGATACTAAGCAAAACGTTGTCTTTTCTTGGTAAACACAAGCCACATTTCTTGTGTAAAAATAATCATCTCATTTCCCCTTCATCTCCTAGCAAATCTAAGTTTTACCCTATAAACTTAGCATTTCCCTATCACTTTTCATATTAACATCCTAACTTTAGTATATAACTCCTATATTAATGTTTCCCTACCCCTACTATGTACTAAAAGAAAAAAACCCAAAAACACTATATATATCCCGCCCTCACCTAATATGGCTATGGTTCAAAGATTCCTTGGGAACCATTGGTCCACCTAGGGCCAATGATAGCCCACCACGTGTCCTATTGGGATTTGTTGGATCTCTCGTCCAACAAATAACCATACCTTCTTCGCCCACGCAATAAACCTATTTCATTAACCTTTGGTTAATTAAAATGTCAAGTCCGCTCCGCATTTGTCAAATAAACCAAAATTTGAAACCCACCGAACCTTACAAAAAATAAAGTTATCACGCGCGTTTTTCTGTTCAACCCCTGACAACTTACCTTCCCATCCACCATCGGATCGCCTTCTCAATATCCGACGGTCCTCACTGATATTGGAAGTGCCCCGATGTCAGGTCGATAGCACCCGATGGTCGGCGGTTTTCCTGTCGTACACAGGGACACTTCGCGCGTTCCCATTGCATCGGGCCGGTGCTGATAGAAACTGCCCTCGTACCAAAGGCGGTCCGATGGAAACTGGATATCGCCCTCCATCCTTCCGCCTGCGTCACTGTCCTGTCAGCAAATATGTCATCACCTGCACCGCTCCTCCAGCCGTTGTTTCCGCCATGTCAGCAGCTGCATCACCCTCCGCACTCCACTACCGGACAAAGCTACGTCATGCTGATGTCATCCCCAAAATGCACCAAAATGCCCGAAAAGTCCAAATTTTTATAAAAAAACACGGGAAAGTGATTGTTTTGTTTATTTCCGAGTTCGTTGACTACGCAACCCTACATGTAATTTTACGAATAATTGGCCACTATTGCTGCACAGTTCATCACCCTGCTAAGTCAACTTCATAGTGCATTGTTCCAGCTCCACTTGTAGACTTCAGCATACACCGGGCACCCGCAAACCAGTTATTTACCCCACAGTCATCCTTCAACCCTATTTTAAGCAATTTCTATGGTAAAATCACCCGAAAAGTTAAATTTAAGTCAAACGAATTGTTTCTCGTGACCTCTGCACTGAAAAAATCATTGTTCAACCATTGTTACCGGAGAAAAACCTGCAAATTCTACCTGTAACATCTATAAATCACCCGTGAAACTTCAATTCGAGCCCGCCTTTCACCTCTAAAATTGTGTAAAATTACTAGCAAGGGAGAATTCTTCCCCTGTTTCTTCCAAAGTCCCAAGCTATTTGTGTAATTTCCTATGAGAAACCCAAGCCACTGCTCTATTGCCTGTTACCCCAAAGAGTTCTAAACCCAAGGTCAGGGTCACTTGGTAACTTGAAAGGGAGGCTATCTTCATAGTCTTGTCCAATCTCCCCACTACACTTTGCATAATTCACCTTTTACTCCATGAATGCTACCCAGTGAGGTCACCACAAGATAAATTTCAGTCTACAAGATCCTGACAAAAGTCTTAGAGCCAGAGTTATCTTTTCTGTTGTTCCATAAACCTACATTCCAGTCAAGACACAACCAATTAAAGTATGTATGCTCTAGTGGCTCTCAACATTGCCCCCTTGAATGCACCACATAAGGATTTGGAGTGGCTACCTTTGGCAGACAGGGACTTCCAGATTAAGGACATGATGGGTCTCAAGTCTCACCTACAAACTTTTTGTCAATTTAGAAATGGCCATAGAAATAACACTGATGTCCTGAGAATCTGGGAATCCAACATTCCCATCTGCTACATCCCTTTAGTCAATGTGCTACCTGACATCATTCATCTATGCCATACAAACTATGATCCCACACAAAGAGCAATCCTCACTCCAGATGGATCTTTATTGTTCTACATTACTCCTCAATCCATAAATGAAATGCTGAACTTTGAACCACCTTAGCCTCTGGTTCCTCTCACAATGAAACTCCTACTTGATCAAGGTGCAAAACTGTCTAGTTCAGAAATAGCAAGAGTAGGTTAGTTGTTCATGCAACCACAATGCCAGGCAGATCATCCTCCACCCTATCATCAAGTCTCATTCAATGAAACAGGAAAGCTCCTGATAGATATGATATCCTACATTCTAGGATGCAAAACCAGTGAGTTTGTGGATGAAACTGTGTTTGTGCTAATGTCCATGTTCACTCCAGGACAACCCCCTGATGTCATATATGACTATGCCACCTTCATAGCGAAAAAAATACATGAGCAATTCATGATGTTGGAGAGAGAAAGAGTGTTCAAGTATACCTCTTACATATACCATCTACTGCTGTACTATCACCCTGATAGTTTTCAAGTCCCTCTCAAGAAACTAGACTCCAAAGGAGAGAGGAGATCTTTTATCTTCTGGACCTCAGTTTTCCATGAAGTCCACCTCTCACCATATACATATTGTGAGTTTATTGATATTTTCATTTACCCAGCCACTTGCCTGTTAATGATGACTCCTCCTGGCAGGCTCATTGCTGAAATGCAAATAATTCTACACCTTTCAAGGGGTTACAACATTGGTGATTGGTAGTTCTACCAAAACCATACAGTGATCAGGATTTATCATTGTGAGTTGCCCCCTACAAACTGCCAAGATATGTCCGCATGAGACTTTTTTCCTTGGAATATTTCAGGCAATTTAGTAGTGCAAATTTGACTCATTTCCATGGCAAAAACAAGAAGACACAGCTCAAGATTAGACATCAATTGAGTCCTTTTGTTTTCAATAAAAGAGAAGAAGCTTAGAGTGATGTAGATAAGATGTTAAGGGAAGAACTCATGCTGAAACAAAGCTTCATTTGGGCACCATATGACCCTGAACACTTCATAAGCTATAGAAGAGTAAAAAACAGGCTTTCAGGATATGTGCACCAGCCAATCCCTCACATTGAACAATATGCAAATCAACAAGAATGGGTAGAGGGCACACTAATTGAAGATATTACTGAAGAAGAAAGATTAGAAAAAGAAATGAAAGATTATGAGAAGAGAATTGACCTGGATTAGTTTGCACAGGTCTCTTTCATATAGCCTCAATGTATTGGAGCAAGCACATCAGCTACTACAACTTCACAACAGCCGGCTCAAGAAGGCACTCCACCTACAGGGAAAGGTAAAGAAATTCAGCATTCAGAGCAGCAGAGTACAATGGCAGAACAACCATCTACAAATCAAGAAAAGGGTCAAGAACAAGGCCCTTCAACCCAAGTAAAGGCAGCTGAAATCCCCGTACTACAAACCCCTCACAATGAAGAAAGAGCCAAAAAGGGGGATAGACCTGAAGAGACACCTACAGGGGCATCTACAGATTAGCAGGGCGAGAAAAGACAAAGGCTAAACCCTTTCTGAGGAGGAATTCACCAAAGAAACAACAGGTAACATCAGGGGTGAGGAAACTTCTGAACAACAGATCTCTCCAATTTTGGAAACATTGACCAGCTCCTTTCAGCAGGAGCAAGAGAGACAGCCTAGTGTGGAGGTTTCATCCACCAAGCAACAGAGCAAGGAGGGATCGGATATCAAGAGAGCATTCACAGAAATTAAAGCTAGAAATGAACCAGTGAGGTTTCAGCTTTATAATCAATTGTTAAGAATGGCTCCTACCAATCAACAAAGGCTGATGGTAGCCTATGATATGCAGGCAGGGAAGATGACTCTTAGTCACTTCAGGCCCACTATACAGCAGCCATAGTCAGCTGTAGATCATATTAGAATCAATCTAGAAGTTCTTGCCAAAGACATCCATCTAATAAACCAGATCAAGTTGCACAAACAGGCTAGAGAAATGGTATACTCCACCTTAGCAGACAAAGCTCTAATGGCCCATAGACTGCAAAATTCATTATATAACACATCTGCCCAATTAGAGCTGGAGAAATCCTCCTCATTGGCTAAGGATAATAGAATAAAATCCTTGGAAGAAATCATTATAGAATTGGGACATGATCCCAAGGATCCCAAAGGCGCACAGGCCTTAATAAGGAAAAAGGAGGAGGACATAGCAGCCCTGAGAAGACAATTGAAGCTGCCAGCTACAATACATCCTCAAACCACAGAGGTGGCACAACAAAAGGAAGAAGAGGATGTGGTCATCTTACTAATGAGGATGAACCAAAGACTGTTGGATACAGAAAAGGCCTTGGAAGAAGCTCTACAAGGAAAACAGAAAGAGTTGGCTTCTCAGCCAGCCCAAACAGCTCCAATTCTCACAGATCCTCCTCCAGCAGTCACTACAACAATACCTCCCCTTGATCCAGCATCAACAGCAGGTACCTCAACTTCAGCATCAGCTAAAACAAGTGCAATACAGGAGGCTAGCTTGAGCATGGAGGAAATGATGAAAGAGATAAAAGCTTTGGAGGCCCAAATTGCAGAACTAAAGGAAACCAAGGAAAAACTAGCCAATATTGAGGTTAGTTATGACAATTCAAAGATGACTATAGCAGATAAAACCAGGGAAGTAAAGGCCCTAGAGAATAAAATAAAAGCCTTGGAGAAGGACCTCACTCTCCATAGAACCCTGACAGAAATAAAGACCCTTTTTGTGGGATAAGATTGGCCAAGCTATTGCTGATCAGTGGACAGCAATACAAACTATTTTTGATTAGATAGAGTTGATAGGAGTGGCTCAGTATGAAACTCAAAAGGCCAGGGTATTATTGGCCAATAAGCCTGAGCAAGCCAACCAAATGATTCATTTTTTGAACACTCATTCCAGTGAACTGTTAGCATCTATGGACATTCATAACAGGATAGAGACTATTTTAAGAGTCAAGAAGGTACTAACTATGAGAAATTTTGTTCAGACAGTAGAAAGAAAATGCCAGGAAATGCAGGCAGATATAGAAGCCTTTAGACATAAATTTGCAATGTTACAATGAAAAGGCTTACCTAGCCTGGTCACTAGCAGTGGGAAGCTGTTAAAGCAAGAACAATATGCTCATAGGTTAAATACCTATGTGCAAAATCAAATTACATCATCATCAAGCAGCACAGAAGAGACAGTGCCTCCCTTTGGATAGAGTTTGTATGATAACTTGGAAAGTTTGTTTTTCATTGAGCATGAGGTGGCACATCCTTTTGATTTCCAACCAAATTATTACAGGTACACTGAAGCTGATGAGACACTAATCAAATTAAGAAAGCATCAATTACCAACAGATCAGTGGTGGCAGAGCATGCCAGAGGTTTTACCAAAATAGGTTGAGTTCTCCTTTTTTGTAAATTGTTGGCATTACAGTTAAAAGGTAATATCAGGAAAAATCAAATCATCTAAGGGGAAGATTTGCGCCAAAATGTGAAACAAACTTAGGCACAGGTGGCAAAAGACAGCACAACAGGAATGCACATCAGGGAAGCGGTCATCAACTGACTATCAGAGTCAAAAAGTCAGCAATAAGCAGGACACCTAAGGCAGCCAGTACAGCATATTTATTTCCTCAGTTATTGTTGCGTGGTTTTTTCTACATCAGTTATTGCTTCTGCCAGAGTAGATGGATAAATTTATGTCCAGATATTTCCCTATGGGATATTTTGTAAACTTCTTATAAATACTTTAAAAAGAGATGTATTATTGTTAGCTGATTAATATCATTCTGGCCCTGCTTTGTAAATTTGAGAATTCTTCTAAATAAAATTGTTGGATGTTGTGTTGGTGAATTTGCTGGATGTGGAATCAATGGCTGAAGGATGTGTTGCAAAATTCTTGTGTTGATGTATGGATCAATAAGTTTCTTTTACTCTTGAGTTACTGTATTTGTGTTTTATTTATCATATGAATACCATGTTCTAAATTACAGGAAAAAAATATAACCGAGAATTTACTAGTTGTACTCTGTGTTCAATTCTTGTAGTTTACTATGTTTTCCACAGGACTATCATGAGCAAGAATTCTTAAATTCTCTTGTCTCCCTGGTTCTCACACACTAAATATCATCAAGGAATTCTTAATTTCTCCCTGATAATGTTTACATAATTTCCCTCAATTAACATAATCAAAGATTCTTGATTGCCTTTCATTTATTGACTTCATTTCATCCTACTTTCAGCTTCAATATTGTTCTATGTTTAGCTATCCTGCTCTGCAATCTTCCCATTGCCAAAGAAACCATATCCAGAAGTTTATTTCATTAGACTCCATCAACCCAATGGTCTAAACTTCTCTCAACTTACTGCCTTGTTCTACTGAATGTCATCTTCCAAACACCAAACAAAACTTGTGTTTCATAACTAGCCTAACATACAATCAAATAAATCTAAATCACAAAGAGAGAGCCCTATCTGGTTGAAGATTGACTAGGATTTGTAGCTGAAAGACTGGTTAGTGGTTACCTCGGCCGTATTCCCTACTGGAGCTAGTGAACAACCTGAGTGATAACATTATTGGCGACTCCACTGGGGACTCTGAATCAAAAAAGAATCGGTCTCCCTGCTTTAAACATATTCAAGCAAAAATACCAAAAACAGATTTAGAAGCTGGCTCCAAAAAAGAAAAATCATTACACCATATCCAATCCAGATCCTAATCCCCCAACGATCTTTGAAAATCCTAACTTGATCCCCAAAACCCTTAGGAGACAAGAGAATCTAGAAACTGTTGATTCAGACTTTGATATACTTCAGCAAAACCTTACAAAATCTGAGCTTACCCATGGAAGAGCCACAATTCTTTCTTTCAATACTACAGCCCCTCCAAGTTCTTCATCCACACCTCAAAGTATACTTTCCACCCCCCCATCCACTACCCATATTTCCATCCCTGTTCCACCCCTTTTATTCCTTCCTGCTGCCCCATTTATCCCTATAAATATGGCCAACCGTTATGCTCCTTTGCAATTGCCTACCAATCCAGGGGCTATGCCTCAAGACTATCAAAGCAAGATCACCTACTTTGATGGTACTAGTTCTTATACAGCTCAACAACACACTAAGAAAATGCAAGACTATTTTGAGAACTATGAAATTGATGATGATGATGTAAGAATGAAAATCTTTGTCCAAAGTCTAACTGGTGATGTGAGGACTTGGTTTAGAGCACTTGCTGCAAATTCTATAGCCAATCCTGAGGCCCTATATCAATCCTTCTTAAACAGATGGGAAAAGAAGAAATACCCTCTACAAATTTTAACTGAATATGACAATTTAAAAAGGGGCCCACAAGAGACCGTTCAAGACTATTGTGCAAGGTTTAATAATGTCTATAGTGCCATTCCTCAGAACCTTAGACTTCCTCCTGACTTAGCCTTGATCAAATACCCTGATGGATTTGATTCGGACATGGCATATCAGCTGAGGGAAAGAGCCCCATTAAGCCTAGCAGACATGCAGAATATAGTTGTTAGTGTAGAAGCAAACTTGATTGCCAAACGAAACTGGGCTAGAACTGAAAGAAGAACAACTTTTAAAGAAGAACCTTCAGCATTTGAGAAAAAGTTAGATGCAATCATTGAAGGTATGGACAGATTAGGAGATAGAGTGGAGACTATTGAAAGGAAATCATCTTGGGAAGGGCAACCAAGTAACACAACAAGAATCCCAAACTTTAGAAAGAATAAAAACCCTACTGCTGGAAGGACTGGCCCTTATCAGAACATCAGACCCCCATTTCAAGAGAATTATGTTGAAGCCTCAACCTCAAGTGAGCCTGCAAAGGACACACAAATTAATCTAATGGGTTTAAATGGTGATCAACAAATTTTCCTGACACAGGAGGATCAGGAGGCTCATAATTTAAATCAATTTCAAACCAAGTCTGGAGAATCATTTGATTTTAAAGAAGGCTATGATGCAACAGTATATGAGGTTCATAAACAATATAAATTGAGAAGTAGGACAATAAATGTACCTGAACCCACCAAATTGAAAGATACCAAACAGCCCAAGAGAACTAAAGATACTTCTCCCCTCATAGAATTCACAGCTGAGATAGACCTCAACCCAAAAGATCCCATCATAGAAGACATTTCAGACCTGGAACCATCAAACGATCAGCCATCGTCTTCCTCTTTTCCAAAAGAAAGTGTAAATAGATCTGCTGTAATAAATTCCAGAACAGAGGCAGTTCCTTACAGCAGTCCTAACAAAGAAAAGAGCTTGGAAAACACAACAGAAAAGGAAAAGTCTGTTGTCCACAACACAAGAATTCAAGTGGAAAAACCTTTCAACATAGAAACAGAAACAGAAACAGGTAAGATAAAAATAGCCATGCCATTATCAGAATTGGCTAAACATGAGGTATACAGGGAACATATTAACAGGTCACTTCAAATATATGAAATTAGGGATGCAGTTAATGTCCTAGATGATCAACCAGAGCTTCTTTTTGGTCCTGAAGTCAATGGCAAGATAGTAGATGGAGGAGTTCCTCCATTCTATGTGAGCTTAAACATTCATGACAAAGTGTTACATAATGCAATGTTTGATTCAGGTGCTTCCCATAATATAATGCGCAAGTCAGTGATGGAAAAACTAGACCTAGATGTTACAGAGTAATTTGTCACCTTCCTTGTTACCCCTTCTCCCGCACCTTGGAGGACTCGTTCTGGGACCTGTGAGAAGTGACATGACCTGAAAACACTTGCATTGTATTCCCCTAGACATGAACTTCATATAACCTGAAGACACCATCTGCAAAATACCCATAAAAATAGCCCTTTTTCCATTGGCATGGTTCCACTGTGTATCACTCGCGCCAATGGGGGAAATCCTCCAAACAAGGCGCACCAGCTGGCGCTCTGTCTCAAAGTCGCACTTGCACCAGCCCAGTTGGGTAAAATTTTTAACAAACAAACTTACGAAGGTTCTTCCTAACCCACTCATAAATTTAATCCATCGTGAGTTGGTTCAATTTGGCTTCGAATCTCCATAGAAGGGAAGTTGTTTGCCACCTTCTCATGGAAGCTTCTTAGTGATAAAGCCAATCCCATGAATATTGTAGATGATCCTAACTCCTTCTCCTCTATCTATAAATGCTTTTCCTTTTGCCTTTGACAAGCTAGTTAGTAGTTCTACTCTCCAAGTTCCAAATTCTAAGTCCCAAAGTCTGAGAATTGCTAAGCTCATGCTACAAGAAGCCTTCTTCATCCCCATAAGGCTAAATCAAAAGTGATGAGATTCTTGTCCAAGTGACCAAGGAGAGAGATGCTTGTTCCCCATTCCCAACAAGATTTGCAAGGCATGTGCTGCGGATCACCGAGCCAAAGGAGAATTTGACGTCAGAACTATGGTTGCATTCTTCTTTGTTTATCAATAATAATAGACGACTATCATTATGGTTCCACTCTTATTGTCTTTATAATGATGATTGAGTTATATCCTTTCTGACTGATATATAGTTGCATCTATTGGATTTTATGCTTGTATTTGTGTCGTTCTTTGCATGTGCAGGTATCCATTCACGAGGATTGTGGGGATTGTGACCAGACGAAGCAAAGGAACGGGAGGGACGACTCTTCTACAAGTGCTAGTGTTGGGATCTAGGTAGGCCCTCATCATTGGTCTTTAATTTGCAATTAGGAACCTACGTGTTAGCCTTGTTTGATTGTTGCTAGACCCCAATTGGGCTAGTAGGGATTGCCTCTGTCTGCAGAGGGGATTTACCTCTACAACAAATTGGCGACTCTGCTGGGGAGTTGGCTTTTTGCCTTGTTGTTTGTTTTGTCTTGTTGTTTGATTTGTAAACTTTAGACGGAGCCTGAAGTATGGCCAGATAGCCTTCGAAACGCTATTGCTCCGCATTAGTAAAGTAGATCAACGCCACTTCACTCCATCTCCAGTTTGGTTTACGAACTGAACGGCTTGGAACTTGCCTTGTTTCTTGGTTGTTTCTTGGCTTCTCCTGCTTGATTAGCTTTCTGGGTTGAATCCCCATGTTGCTTCTTGCCCCTTGGTGTACCTGAGTACTGTTGACTTAGCTTTGGCTCTTTTTTTTTTATTTTTCCATAGCAAACTCGGCTGGCACTTGTTTATAGCATTACAGTTGCGCCAGTTGGCGCAAGTTACACATTGACAACCCGCGCCAATCCCTGAAAAGCGCTAGTTATAGCCTGACAGTCGCGCTAGGCCTGGGAATGTTTGAAGTTTGCTTGGCTGAGAGCCCTCTGAGCTTGGTTTTTGTTCTAGGTACCTTTTTAGACTACTTGAGTGTGTTGGAGTTTGATTTGACTGGATTGGATCGTTACCCTTTGGGTGTTTGCTTTTTTCCATCGATTTCACATTTCTAGCCCTAGCGCATCTAGTGGCTTTGTGTGTCGAGCCTTCCTCAGGTGTTTTGAACTTCTAGTGGTTCAGTCGACTCTTTGTTTGCTCCCTTGCACTTTTTTGGTGGTTGTAAATCATTTTGTTGTGTTATTTGGGTGACTTCCTTTGTCTTCACTTGAATTCCGCTTCGTCTCACTTTGAGCCTAGTTTAGACGGCTCATTGGTGTCTTTGGGATCTTTCTTGTTCTTTGGAAGTTTGATTTGTGATTTAGGGAACTGAATGTGCTTGTATTGAATAGAATTTGTTTGTTGTCATTTCTCAAAGTTGTTTAGTGCATTTTGCCATCATCAAAAAGAAAAATCTCTTTTGCTTTGAACTAGTTAATGAGAATTAGAACTTTTCATTTCGATTAGTGATTAGTGATCTTAAAGAAAAGTTTGTTAATTTGCATTAGCTGCATTAGGGAAGTTCTTTGTTGTTTTTTGATCGTTTCGTTTGTGTGAAAGCTCTTGAACTCTCTCGTAATTAGCATTCATCGAATGAAATGACATATTTTGGCATATAGATTGCATTTAGGGAATTTTGAGAGATTACATACGGTAAGGCTTGAAAACTGAAACCTAATACAAGATCAACTTTAAAATAAACCGAATGAATCTAACAATGCATTGGAACATAACGCTCACTTTTTAGAGGTCTAGGCTAGAGACGTGCTCTGGTGTCGTTAAACCTAGTCACTTTTGTTTCCACTCAAGGTGGGGTGATTCCTCCTTTTGTGACTCAATTGTGATCTCGTACGGACTTGTGCTCCCACATACTGTCAAGTATATGGGGAGACCCCACTAGGTTATCATCCTTTATCCACAAGAAGCCATTTCTGCCGCCTTACGACCCGTAATGCACCGAACACAGCATTCGGGAAGATTGACTGTCGTACGGAAAGTCCTTGGTTTTTATACGATTGCCAAGGTGTATATGCAGTTTACGGATTATCTGGTAAACCTCTTGCCTAGTTCTCTAGAGTAGTCACTTTTGATCCTTTTCGAACTCCCTAAAAGAAAAGGCTCATCTGAGCACTTGTCACTTCAGGCTCACTAAATATTCGAAGGCGACTAGAGTCATCTTTTTGTCCTTTTCTCGACTCTTTAAAGATTAAATGGTCAAGTTATGTCCTTGTGTCTTAAAATTTATTCACCCGCGATCACATGCCCTATTAGATTTTGTTTGTTGACCATTTGATTGTGTGTCGTGACCTTTTTTCAGCCCTGTGTGTGATTTTCAGTTTTGATGGCAACTTTTCCAGAGTTCACCAACCCAAGAATCCCCTCTAATGGGAATCCTGGTCATTTTCCTCCTTTTGGGAATATTGGTGCTCCTCACATGGCAACGTTTTCCCTTCCTAGGTTAACTGTTGGGTTGCCTGTTTGGTTGTTCTCAACCTTCGTGGTTCCTAGTGTCTCAATTCCTGGTCAATCAGTTCCTCCACTTGAACAACATCATGTTGATTCCAAGGTGGACCTCTCCCCTTCTTCGCCTGTTTCTACGTCCTCATCTTCTACTTCGCCTGGTGAAAGTCTGGATTCAAGTAACCAAGTGGCTAAGAAGAAGAAGAAGAAGACAAATAAGAAGAAGTCTCATAAGCGAGAGGCTAAAAGTGTAGTTCCTGCCCCGAGTACAACTCAGGTCAGAACTCCTTCTACTCCTCCACAGAAGGTTAAGTTTCCTTGTAAATTGTGCAAGGGAGACCATCTTCTTCATGATTGTCCTGGCCTTCCTAAGGTCTTAGAAGTATGGTCTCATGATCCATCCTCCCCCTCATCGTCCTCTGAAGCTCATGGCGATGCTACTGGCAATGGTAAGAAGAAAGGGAAGATTCGATTCCCCTGTAGGCTATGTGAAGGCAACCATCTCCTTCACCTTTGTCCGCTCATGCATAAAGCTTCCGCTGTTTTGGAAAGTCTTACAGATTCTTCACCCCAACTCCCCATTGGTTATCAGAGGCTCTCTTTAGATCCTCTCCCTATCGACAAAGAGATTGATTTAGATCCTTCTCTTTTCCATCCTCCTCTTTCCGAACCTGGCTATGCTAAGCTTGTTTGGGACCAACCATTGGTCAGAGAGAGTGTCAACTTGGGTTCACCGCCTATTGACCACTCTACTTCGGAAGAGCGTCATGCTCATGTTCTTCTTGTCTCGTCAGATTCTCCGAAGTCCGAAAACGACTCTCCTATCCCAGCTGATCCTGAGAGTCCTTCTTCGGAGCAAGGGGGAAATCATACGATTCCCCCACCAAGTAGTTCAGTTGTTTCCTTCGACTGGAGTCACCTGACTGCTTTTCGCCTTCATCCCATGTGCCTTTCCAGATTACAGTACATGCTTATGATAAGGCAATACCTGGCACTGTCTTGGATGAGGGTGCATCTATCAGTCTTATGCCTTCCACTACTTGGCAAGCTTTGGGCTCCCCACAGCTTGTGCCGGTCGCACAGAATCTGATGGCGTTTGACGGGGGAACCAGTCAACCATTAGGGTTCCTTCCGAAGTTCCCTATTACTTTGGGAGAAAAAACCGTCTATATAGACATACTCGTTACCCAACGTGCTTTAGATTTCAGTCTTCTCCTTGGTCGTGACTATGTTTATGCCATGGGGGCCCTCGTCTCTTCACTTTTCCATGTGGTTTGCTTCCCACATGACGAAAGAATCGTGACTATCGATCAATTATCGTTCTTTAGTCCCCCGATGCCTCCTGCATAGTTGTCATACCCTTTTGGTTTTTATCCACCAGTTGTATATGCCCTACCGCAAGTCAACTACGTGGCTACTTATCCCGTTCCTGTATCCAGTGATGTTTCCGTCGTGCATAGTGTCCTGGGGGCATTGGGTCCTGACTTCCAAGATGTTGTCCTTCCACTGGGAGTGGCACTCTTGGACGCCACGAATTCTTGTTCATTATGATGAAGTTCGTGTCAGAGCATAGTTCACTTTCCTATGTCAAGCTCCTTAAAAAATGAAACTAGGTCTGGTCGGAGCATAGTTCGCTTTCCTATGTCAAGCTCCTTAAAAAATGAAACTGGGTTTGGTCAGAGCATAGTTTGCTTTCCTACGTCAAGCTCCTTAATAAACGAAACTGGGTATGTTCAAGCATAGTTCCTGGTCTTGTGTCGAGCTCGTTAAAAAATGAAACACAGATTATGAGGATAGTTCTTTTACTGTGTCAGCCTCATTAAAAAATGAAACAACTCCCTTTCCAAATCGAGTCTTTTGATTAAGATCTCATAAAATACGTCGAGTCTTTCCAAGATCTCGAAAGTGAACCTTCATTCCATCCACTTTGTTGAATGCAATGAAGCTTGGGGGGCATGTACCTCGTTTTGCGTCGTTATGCTGGGGGCATGTGAACTTATAACAAGCATAATTTTTCGTTTCAAGCTTGTGTAAACATGAAACCAAATCCAAGCAGAGTTCTCCATGGTTCAAGCTTGTGTAAAAATGAACCCATACCTGATGTACATCTCGTGATTGCCATCTTTATCTGCTAAATTTTGTTAGATGAGCCTTGGTTGTTTCCATCCCATCGCCACCATCTCTTTGGCTGATCATATGCTTTCACTTGGTTGTTTTCCTTTCCTGAGGGACTACAGTTATGAGTGGTTTTTTTAGCCAACCTCTTGACCATTACATGTTTTGAGCAGTTCCACCATTGCCGGAACCAGTTGCTACCCTTTATACCACTCGTTCCTCCAGGACGAGTCACCTTTAAGCTCTTTTCTGACTTGTAAAATATGAAAAGATTGTCGAGTATTTTTTCCCTTTTTGACTCGTTAAAGAGAATAAAAATCGAGGTCTGCTTTCAACTCTTTTCTGACCATTTAAAGATGAAAATATTGCCGATTTATTCCTCTCGACTCGTTAAATGTAAATGAGAGGTGGTTGTCTTTAAACCCTTTTCCGACTGTGTAAAGACGAAAATATCGTCGGACCCTTGTCGTTTCAGGTTCGTTAACGGTTACGAAGCGACGTGGTTTTGATCACTTTTTTACTTTTTTCAGATCGGAATCACTACTTATGAAAAATACTCCTCGGTCGTACCATTGTCATTATTGGTGGTACTTCTTGCGTCTGTTAACAGTTTTCATCATTGACTGGTAATCAGATGATGTTCCTGCATGTTCGACTTCGACTCCCATGTTCGCATGCTTGAACTTGTACTTTGTTCGGGTCAAGATGGAGCGCAAGACCCTCGATTTCGCCTATTGAGATCCAGGTTGCGATTTTGTGGATTATTGTGATCATTACATGACTCATTCACTAGATGACTGCGACCATGCCTAAGTCTGCTTATTGATCCTCACTAGATGGCTGCGTCCATACCTTGGATCCAGATTTTTATGTACTCTACTATGGATGGTTGCGGCCATACCACATACATCATGTACTTGAGATATCAGTTGTAGTTCTTCATGCAGGTTCTTCGACGGTAGTGTTTTCAGTTGGCCATGTTCTTGTAAAGAATTTCAGCCCTCTCTCTCTCTCGGGCCTCATGCTTTAGGGGGCATCTGTTACAGAGTAATTTTTCACCGTCCCTGTTACCCCTTCTCCCGCACCTTGGAGGACTCGTTCCGGGACCTGTGAGAAGTGACATGACCTGAAAAAACTTGCATTGTATTCCCCTAGACATGAACTTCATATGCCTTGAAGACACCGTTTGCAAAATACCCATAAAAATAGCCCTTTTTCCATTGGCGCGGTTCGACTGTGTATCACTCGCGGCAATGGGGGAAATCCTCCAAAGAGGGCGCGCCAGCTGGCGCTCTGTCTCAGAGTCACACTCGCGCCAGCCCAGTTGGGTAAAGTTTTTAACAAACAAACTTACGAAGGTTCTTCCGAACCCACTCATAAACTAAATCCATCTTGAGTTGGTTCAGTTTGTCTTCGAATCTCCATAGAAGGGAAGTTGTTTGCCACCTTCTCATGGAAGCTTCTTAGTGATAAAGCCAATCCCATGAATATTGTGGATGATCCTAACTCCTTCTCCTCTATCTATAAATGCTTGTCCTTTTGCCTTTGACAAGCTAGTTAGTAGTTCTACTCTCCAAGTTCCAAATTCTAAGTCCCAAAGTCTGAGAATTGCTAAGCTCATGCTACAAGAAACCTTCTTCATCCCCATAAGGCTAAATCAAAAGTGAGGATATTCTTGTCCAAGTGACCAAGGAGAGAGAGGCTTGTTCCCTATTCCCAACAAGCTTTGCAAGGCATGTGCTACTGATCACCCACCCAAAGGAGGATTTGACGTCAGAACTATGGTTGTATTTTTCTTTGTTTATCAATAATAATAGACGACTATCATTATGGTTCCACTCTTATTGTCTTTATAATGATGATTGATTTATATCCTTTCTGACTGATATATAGTTGCATCTATTGGATTTTATGCTTGTATTTGTGTCGTTCTTTGCATGTGCAGGTATCCGTTCATGAGGATCATGGGGATTGTGACCAGCCGAAGCAAAGGAACGGGAGCGACGAATCTTCTACAAGTGCTAGCATTGGGATCCAGGTAGGCCCTCATCATCGGTCTTTAATTTTCAATTAGGAACCTGCGTGTTAGCGTTGTTTGATTGTTGCTAGACCCCAATTGGGCTAGTAGGGATAGCCTCTGTCCGCAGAGGGGATTTACCTCTACAACACTAGATATCACAAGGCCATATAAAGACCTGTTCTCATTTGATTCCAGCTAGGTCAGGTGTCTAGGCCTAATCAAAGATCTTTGTGTATCTTTAGTGCAATATCCAGCCAAAACAATCTTGATGGATGTGGTGGTGGCTGATATCCCACCTAAATGTGGCATGCTGTTATCTAGATCTTGGGGTGCAAAACTCCAAGGATCTTTGCAACTAGATATGTCATATGCCACCATTTCAGTATTTGGCCACTCAAAGAGATTGTACTGGGAAACATTGATGAAATATGTGGTTAGCAGTCAAGAGGAGCCCCAAAAATTCCCCATCTATTTGATACACTCTGACATGGATTCATTTATCTTATACAATGTTGACATGTGCTCCAAAAATGAGGCCAAACCCCTAGAGACAACACAAACAATTAACATAAATGAACAGTCCAGTGGCCAACACCAAAAAATTGTTGATGTGATTGATACAACAAGTGAACTAGACATATCAAATCAGCTACAAAATTCAAACTTACTGCCCACTAAGCAAGTTCCCAAAACTCCTAAGACTAGTGGTGATCAAGAAATCTTATGGTACTTAGAGTTTTATGGATCAGTAAACAAATTGGGGGTAGGGGCAGGGGTTTGGATACACAACATACAAAATGACCATGCTCAGGGTCATGCATATAGGCTAAATTTCAAATGCACAAACAATATGGCCGAATATGAAGCCCTTTTGCTGGGACTCAAATTAATTAGAAGTCTAGGGGTGACCAAGATTTCAATTCTAGGGGACTTATATTTGATAATACAACAGATAAAGGGAAACTTTGTTACAAATGATCCTAGGCTAAGAGCTTATAGAGGTGCAGTCATGGAAATACTGAACAACTTCTTCGAATCACAGCTCACCAAAATTCCAAGAAAACACAACCTACATGCGCATAGTTTGGAAACCTTTGCCAGCACTTGCAAACTACCATTTGAGCCAAATCATCACTTCACTGCTGAGATCAAACACAGACCTGCTGTCCCAGATAATGTGAAAATTTGGCAAGTGTTTGAGAATGATACCCAAATCAATAACTTCCTTACTCTAAAAGAAGATTTCTCAAGCACAAACACAGACACAAGCACTATTTATGATCAACAGCAAATTGACAAAATTGAGCCAAATATATCAGTTGAAGCAGCAAATTTTATTTTTCATCCAACAACTTTTAATCACAAAAATCTGCAAGAACTCGAACAAATGAATTTTGATGAAATGATTGAGGAAGAATCTGAAGTAATTGAGCTAAAGGACAATGTCCTGCCCATAGGCCTGGCCCCTTTAGAAGATATATTTGATTCAAATGACGTTCCAAGAAAACCAAAAATGCAACCATTAAATGCAGAGATTGAAGACTGCAACATTGGAACCACAGAAAATCCCAAAATGATAAAACTCTCCAAAACATTGCCTCCTGACCAAAAGGTCAAACACATTAAGTTGTTTACAGAGCTCCAAGATGTCTTTGCATGGAGCTATGAGGATCTAAAATCCTATGACACCTCTGTTATCCAACATAAAATACCCTTGAAAGAAAATCAAAAACCTTTTAAATAAAATCTGAGAAGGATTAATCCAGTCCTCCTTCCCCTTATTGAAAAGGAAGTCATAAGAATGTATCAAGCTGGAATAATTGCACCCATTAGGTTTTCTGAATGGATTTCAAATCTAGTGCCCACTAGAAAGAAAAATGGAGAGATAAGGCTTTGTGTTGACCTGAGAAATTTGAATAAAGTCTCTCTCAAAGACCACTACCCCTTACCCAAGATGGATCACATTTTACAAAGGGTAGTGGGCGCTTCAAGGATCTCATTGTTAGATGGATTCTCAGGATTTAATCAGATTTTAGTTCACCTAGATGACCAAGATAAAACTTCCTTTACAACACCCTGGGAAACCTTTAAATATGTGAAGGTTCCTTTTGGACTCAAAAATGTAGGGGCCACATTTCAGAGAGCAATGGACATAGCCTTTGCTAAAGATATCCATGAATTTTTAGTCATATACCTTGATGATCTCACTGCTTTTTCAAAATCAGACCAAGAACATTTAGATCACTTGAGGCAAGTGTTCCTAATTTGCAGAAAATATGGCATATCATTGAACCCAAAGAAATCATTGTTTGGTCTAGAAGAAGGAAAACTCCTAGGTCACATAATTTCTAAATATGGAATAAGAATAGATCCAGACATAATACATGCTATCCTTCAAGTCCCTCACCCAAGAAACATCAAGGAATTACAAGCCTTTCTAGGGAAAATCAATTTCCTAAGAAGATCCATTCCCAATCTGGCTGAGCTAATTAGACTGTTGAATAACATGCTGAAGAAAGATTCTAAAGTCAAATGGACAATAGAAGCTAAACAAGCCTTTAAGGAAATCAAAATAGCTTTGACAAGAACACCTGTTCTTACAAGTCCCAAGTTTGATAGAGATTTCATAATCTTTTCCTTTGCATCTGAGCATACTATTGCTACAGTCCTATTACAAAAAGATGACCTAGGATGTGAAAAGCCCATTACTTTCTTTAGCAAGACACTTAGAGATGCTCCACTCAAATACCAAATCATGGAGAAGCAAGCCTATGCTCTTGTGAAGGCCATAAAGGATTTCAGAATTTATATCTTGTACTCTCATGTAATTGCCTATGTTCCAAATGTAGTGGTCAAAGATATTCTTACTTAGGAAGGAATTGAAGGTAAAAGGGGCAAATGGATAGCCAACATTTTAGAGTATGACATTGAGATCAAACCAACAAAACTCATAAAGGGACAAGGGTTAGCCAAATTAATGACTGAAACCAACTTTCAATCCCTTAACATCAATGAACTGGATAACGAACAGGAGATGGCGACTCCACAGATCAATCAAGCCTTTTTACAATCACCTTGGTACACTGATATATGTTTTGTATTGTTAAACCTACAAGCTCCTCCAGGGTTATCTAGAACTAAAAAGAGATTCTTGAAAATGAAAGCTTCAAAGTTTTGTATTATAGACAATGTTTTATTTTGGAAAAATCATGAAGGTATTTTGCTTAATTGCCTAGTTCAGGATGAAACTGACAAAATACTCAAGGAATTTCATGCAAGGGACTGTGGAGGACACTTATACTAGAAATCTGCAGCTGATAAGATTCTAAGAGCTGGTTTTTATTGGCCCTCCCTATTTATTGATGTGAGAAAATTTGTAGTTTCTTGCCATAAATGCCAGATCTTTGAAGGCAAAAGAAAGTTGTTACCCTTACCCTTCAAACCTATTTCTACTGAAAGGCCTTTTCAACAATGGGGTTTAGATTTCATTGGAGAAATTCATCCTTCCTCTTCTAGACACACAAGTGGATCTTAACTGCCACAAATTACTTTACCAAATGGATAGAGGCTATCCCTTGTAGGCAAGCCAATGACTCAATCATCATGCAATTCTTAGAAACCAATATCCAGTCTAGATTTGGCTATCCAGAAAAGATTATAACAGACAATGTTGTTGCCTTTAAGTCCAAAAGAATGATTAATTTTTGCCACAACTACCACATTACCTTAGGTCATTCCACAACTTATTACCCTCAAGGCAATGACCTAGCAGAATCATCCAATAAAAGCCTGATCAACATCATCAAAAAAGTCTTGGAGGAGAACAAAAAGAACTGGCATAAAAAGTTAATAAATTCACTGTGGGCAGACAGATTGACCACTAAAATATCTATTGGAACCAGCCCATATGAATTGGTTTATGGCATGGAGGCTGTGTTCCCCTCATCCTTAGGAATCCCTGTGATCAAATTGTTGCAAGAGTTACAAGAAGAACCCACTGACATCCAAAGGAGAATTAATCAGAC
This sequence comes from Pinus taeda, assembly GCA_000404065.3. Lineage (NCBI taxonomy): Eukaryota > Viridiplantae > Streptophyta > Pinopsida > Pinales > Pinaceae > Pinus > Pinus taeda. The sequence goes on along the minus strand of APFE030471916.1, from coordinate 141,384 downwards.
TATTCACTTGCAACAAACTAGAGATGAAGTATATCAGAGAACTCAGGTTCTGCAAGACAAACTCAAAAAAAAATTGACAAAAGAACAAAAGCTGAGGATTTCTTCATAGGAGACAAAGTGCTAAAGTGGGACTCTAGAAGGGAAGACAAAGGAAAACATGGCAAATTTGATTCCCTGTGGAAAGGCCCTTTTGTCATCCAGGCTATACAAGGAAACAACACCTAGTTTTTGAAGAGTTTGGATGGCACAGAAGCTCAGGAAGGCCCAATCAATGGGTGAATCAAGCATTATTTTGACCCTCCTTGTTAAATAGAACAAGAGGGTAGTTTGTACATAAAAATTCTTTACTTTAGCAGTTCATTTCAGCAATAGGATAGGAAATATGATGCAAAAAATTTTGAGAAAGAAGCAAACAGATATACCACCCTTGGTGTTTATTTTTGTACCCTTACTTTTTCCAAGTTCTTTCTTGATAGTTTATGACAAACAATTCTGATTAACCATCGAAGACAGTTGTAGTTAGATTCAGATCAGCTTATGTGAAAAGCACTTATGCCACAAAGGTTCAATTGGTTAGCTTGCAGCAAAAGGAAGTTTTATAAACACAGCAAGAAATGAGAATGAGGCCACTTGACCTGTTTTTCTTGGCTTTTCTCTTGGAAAAGCCATCCCCAAGTGGAGCCACTATTAGGTTCCTATACCAATAGGTGTCATTTCTCATGATTGACTGTGGAAATACCAAATATGATCATCCTTTCCATGTTGCAAAGGTTCCATATTATCAATAATCAAGATTCAGATAAAGAGAAGAGAAGGGAATCTCAAAGAAAGACCAGCAAAGCGGCTTGTTAAAACATGCAATCAGAGAAGTGCAATCACTGACCTTCTCACAGTTGATGAATAGCCAGACAGTTTAACCCTGGTTAGGTCATGTTTAAATTTCTTGTTTTAGAATAGAGAATAAGATTTGCTCAAACAGTTCAAGCTTGGCAGATCACTAGATTAGATAGAGAATTAAAGGGCCCAACTGCTCAATCTGAGCCCTTGGTTGAAATAAGGATAGATTTAGATAGGAGGGCAGCCAAAAGAAAAGAGAAAAAGCAGGGTTTTCTAGCTCAAATGCACCCAATCAAAGGAAGAAAAAATGTTAGGTATTTCAGGATGGGTAGGCAAATAATTATGAGGTTGCAGAAAGTAGAGTAATGTTCAGTTTAAACAGTATCACCAGCATCATGGCAAAGTGGCTACAAGTACAGTGGAGCATGACTAACTTTCCCTTTCATTTCCCCCACAAATTTCACTAACATCCCCTAAGGATATTGAGATCTGCTCAATACTCCTAATCCATTTCATTTTTGAAAGATACTAAGCAAAACATTGTCTTTTCTTGTTAAACACAAGCCATATTTCTTGTGTAAAAATAATAATCTCATTTCCCCTTCATCTCCTACAAAATCTAAGTTTTACCTTATAAACTTAGCATTTCCCTATCACTTGTCATATTAACATCCTAACTTTAGTATATAGCTCCTATATTAATGTTTCCCTACCCCTACTATGTATTAAAAGCAAAAAACCCAAAAATACTATATATATCCCGCCCTCGCCTAATATGGCTATGGTTCAAAGATTCCTTGGGAACCATTGGTCCACCTGGGGCCAATGATAGCCCACCACGTGTCCTACTGGGATTTGTTGGATCTCTCGTCCAAAAAATAACCATACCCTCTTTTCCCGCGCAATAAACCTATTTAATTAACCTTTGGTTAATTAAAATTTCAAGTCCACTCTGCATTTGTCAAATAAACCAAAATTTGAAACCCACCGAACCTTACAAAAATTAAAAGTTATTGTGCGCGTTGTTCTGTTAAACCCCTGACAACTTACGTTCCCGTCCACCATCGGATTGCCTTCTCCAGATCCGACAGTCCTCGTTGATATCGGAAGTGCCTCGACGTCAGGTCGTTAGCACCCGATGGTCAGCGGTTTTCTTGTCGAACATAGGGACACTTGGCGCGTTCCCATCGCATCGGGTCGACGCTGACAGAAACCGCCCCTGTACCAAAGGCGTTCTGATGGAAACCAGATACCGCCCTCCTTCCTTCCGCCCGCGTCACTGTCCCGTCAGCAAACATGTCATCACCCGCACCACTCCTCTAGCCGCCGTGTCTGCCATGTCAGCAAGCCATGTCAGCAGCCGCGTCACCCTCCAAAATCCACTACTGGACAAAGCTACATCATGCTGACATCATCCCCAAAACACGCCAAAAAGCCCAAAAAGTCCAATTTTTTATAAAAAACACAGGAAAGTGATTGTTTTGTTTATTTTCGAGTTCGTTGACTGTGCAACCCTACATGTAATTTTACGATGAATTGGCCACTATTGCTGCACAGTTCATCACCCTGCTAAGTCAACTTCACAGTGCGTTGTTCCAGCTATACTTGCAGACTTCAGAATACATCGGGCACCCGCAAACCAGGTATTTACCCCACAGTCGTCCTTCATCCCTATTTTAAGCAATTTCTCCAGTTAAATCACCTGAAAAGTTAAATTTAAGTCAAAAGAATTGTTGCTCGTGACCTCTGCACTGAAAAAATCACTATTCAACCATTGTTACTGAAGAAAAACCTGCAAATTTTTCCTGCAAACCTCCGCAAATTGCCCGTGAAACTTCAATTCGAGCTTGCCTTTCGCCTCTAAAATTGTGTAAAATTACCAGCAAGGGAGAATCCTTACCCTGTTTCTTCCAAAGTCCCAAGCTACTTGTGTAATTTCCTATGAGAAACCCAAGCCACTGCTCTGTTGCCTGTTACCCCAAAGAGTTCTAAACCCAAGGTCAGGGTCACTTGGTAACTTGAAAGGGAGGCTATATTCATAGTCTTGTCCAACCTCCCCACTACAGTTTGCATAATTCACCTTTTACTCCATGAATGCTACCTAGTGAGGTCACCACAAGATAAATTTCAGTCTACAAGATCCTGACAAAACTCTCAGAGCCAGAGTTATCTTTTCTATTTTTCCATAAACCTACATTCTAGTCAAGACACAACCAATTAAAGTATGGATGCTCTAGTGGCTCTCAACATTGCCCACTTGAATGCACCACATAAGGATTTGGAGTGGCTACCTCTGGTAGACAAGGACTTCCAGATTAAGGACATGATGGGTCTCAAGTCTCACCTACAAACTTTTTGTCAATTTAGAAATAGCCATAGAAATAACACTAATATCCTGAGAATCTGGGAATCCAACATGCCCATCTACTACATCCCTTCAGTCAATGTGCTGCCTGACTTCATTCATCTATGCCATACAAACTATGATCCCACACAAAGAGCAATCCTCACTCCAGATGGATCTATACTGTTCTACATTACTCCTCAATCCATAAATGAAATGCTGAAATTTGAGCCACCTCAGCCTCTGGTTCCTCTCACAATGAAACTCCTGCTTGATCAAGGTGCAAAACTGTCTGGTTCAGAAATAGCAAGAGTAGGTCAGTTGTTCATGCAACCACAATGCCAGGCCAATCATCCTCCACCCTATCATCAAGTCTCATTCAATGAAACAAGCAAGCTTATGATAGATATGATATCCTACATTCTAGGATACAAAACCAGTGAGTTTGTGGATGAAACTGTGTTTGTGCTAATGTCCATGTTCACTCCAGGACAGCCCCCTGCTGTCGTATATGACTATGCCACCTTCATAGCGAACAAAATACATGAGAAATTCATGATGTTGGCGAGAGAAAGAGTGTTCAAGTATACCTCTTACATATACCATCTGCGGCTGTACTATCACCTTGATAGTTTTCAAGTCCCTCTCAAGAAACTAGACTCCAAAGGAGAGAGGAGATCTGTTATCTTTTGGACCTCAGTTTTCCATGAAGTCCACCTCTCACCATATACATATTGTGAGTTTATTGATATTTTCATTTACCCAGCCACTTGCTTGTTGATGATGACTCCTCCTGGCAAGCTCACTGCTGAAATGCAGAGAATTCTACATCTTTCAAGGGGTTACAACATTGGTGATTGGTAGTTCTACCAAAACCATACAGTGATCAGGATTTATGGTTGTGAGTTTCCCCCCTACAAACTGCCAAGATATGTCCCCATGAGACTTTTTGCCTTGGAATATTTCAGGAAATTTAGTAGTGCAAATTTGACTCATTTCCATGGCAAAAACAAGAAGGCATAGCTCAAGATTAGACATCAATTGGGTCCTTTTGTTTTCAATAAAATATAAGAAGCCTGGAGTGATGCAGACAAGATGCTAAGGGAAGAACTCATGCTGAAACAAAGCTTCATTTGGGCACCATATGACCCCGAACACTTCATAAGCTATAGAAGAGTAAAAAATAGGCTTTCAGGATATGTGCACCAGCCAATCCCTCACATTGAACAATATGCAAATCAACAAGAATGGCTAGAGGGCACACTAATTTAATATATTACTAAAGAAGAAAGATTAGAAAAAGAAATGAAAGATTATGAGAAGAGAATTGACCTAGATTAGTTTGCATAGGTCTCTTTCACACAGCCTCAACATATTGGAGCAAGCACATCAGCGACTACAACTTCACAATAGCCGGCCCAAGAAGCCACTCCACCTTAAGGGAAAGGTAAAGAAATTCAGCATTCAGAGCAGCAGAGTACAATGGCAGAACAACCATCTACAAATCAGGAAAAGGGTCAAGAACAAGGCCCTTCAACCCAAGTAAAGGCAGTTGAAATCCGTGTACTACAAACCCCTCATAATGAAGAAAGAGCCAAAAAGAGGGACAGAATTGAAGAGACACCTACAGGGGCATCTACAGATCAGCAGGGCGAGAAAAGACAAAGGCTAAACCCCTATTCTGAGGAGGAATTCACTGAAGAAACAACAGGTAACATCAGGGGTGAGGGAACTTCTGAACATTAGATCCCTCCAATTTTGGAAACATCGACCAACTCCTTTCAGCAGGAGCAAGAGAGACAGCCTGGTGCGGAAGTTTCATCCACCAAGAAACAGAGCAAGCAGGGCTCGGATATCAAGAGAGCATTCATAGAAATTAAAGCTAGAAATGAACTCGTGAGGTTTCAGCTTTATAACCAATTGTTAAGAATGGCTCCTACCAATCAACAAAGGCTGATGGCAACCTATGATATGCAGGCACGGAAGATGACTCTTAGTCACTTTAGGCCCACTGTACAGCAGCCACAGTCAGTTGCAGATTATATTAGAACCAATCTGAAAGTTCTTGCCAAAGACATCCATCCAATAGACCAGATTGAGTTGCAAAAACAGGCTAGAGAAATGGTATACTCCACCTTAGCAGACAAAGCTCTAATGGCCCATAGACTGTAAAATTCATTATATAACACATCTTCCCAATTAGAGCTGGAGAAAGCCTCCTCATTGGCTAAGGATAATAGAATAAATTCCTTGGAAGAAATCATTATAGAATTGGGACATGATCCCAAGGATCCCAAAGGCGCACGGGCCTTAATAAGGAAAAAGGAGGAGGACATAGCATCCCTGAGAAGACAATTGAAGCTGCCAGCTACAATACATCCTCAAACCACACAGGTGGCACAACAAAAGGAAGAAGAGGATGTGGTCAGCTTACTAATGAGGATGAACCAAAGACTGTTGGATACAGAAAAGGCCTTGGAACAAGATCTACAAGGAAAACAACAAGAGTTTGCCTCTCAGCCAGCCCAAACAGCTCCAATTCTCACAACTCCTCCTCCAACAGTCACTACAACAGCACCTCCCCTTGATCCAGCATCAACAACAGGTACCTAAACTTCAGCATCAGCTACAAAAAGTGCACTACAGGAGGCTAGCTTGAGCATGGAGTAAATGATGAAAGAGATAAAAGATTTGGAGACCCAGATGGCAGAATTGAAGGAAACCAAGGAAAAACTAGCTAAAATTGAGGTTAGTTATGACAATTCAAAGAATACTGTAGCAGAGAAAACTAGGGAAGTAAAGGCCCTAGAGAATAAAATAAAAGCCTTGGAGAAGGACCTCACTCTCCATACAACCCTGACAGAAATAAACACCATTTTGTGGCATAAGATTAGCCAAGCTATTGCTGATCAGGGGACAACAATACAAACTATTTTTGATCAGATAGAGTTGATAGGAGTGGCTCAGTATGAAACTCAAAAGGCCAGGGTATTATTCGCCAATAAGCTTGAGCAAGCCAACCAAATGATTCATTTTTTGAACACTCATACAAGTGAACAGTTAGCATCTCTGGACATTCATAATAGGACATAGACTTTTTTAAGAGTCAAGAAGGTGCTAACTATAAGAAATTTTGTTCAGACAGTAGAAAGAAAATGCCAGGAAATGCAGGCAGATATAGAAGCCTTCAGACATAAATTTGCAACGTTACAATGCAAAGGCTTACCTAGCCTGGTCACTAGCAGTGGGAAGTTGTTAAAGCAAGAACAATATGCTCATAGGTTAAATACCTATGTGCAAAATCAAATTACAGCATCATCAAGCATCACAGAAGAGACAGTGCCTCCCTCTGGATAGAGTTTGTATGACAAACTGGAAAGTTTGTTTTTCATTGAGCATGAGGTGGCACATCTTTTTGATTTCCAACCAAATTATTACAGGAACACTGAAGCTGATGAGACACTAATCAAATTAAGAAAGCATCAACTACCAACAGATCAGTGGTGGCAGAGCATGCTGGAGGTTTTACCAAAATAAGTTGAGTTCTCATTTTTTGTAAATTGTTGACATTACAATTAAAAGGTAATATGAGGAAAAATCAAATCCGCTGAGGGGAAGATTCGCACCAAAAGATGAAACAAACTCAGGCACAGGTGGCAAAAGACAGCACAACAGGAATGCACATCAGGGAAGCAGTCATCAACCGACTATCAGAGTCAAAAATTCAGCAATAAGCAGGACACCTAAGGCATCCAGTACAACATATTTATTTCCTCAGTTATTGCTGCACGATTTTTTCTACATCAGTTATTGCTTCTGCCAGAGTAGATGGATAAATTTATGTCTAGATATTTCCCTACGGGATATTTTGTAAACTTCTTATAAATACTTTCAAAAGAGATGTATTATTGTTGGCTGATGAATATCATTCTGGACCTGCTCTGTAAATTTAAGAATTCTTCTAAATAAAATTGCTGGATGTTGTGTTGGTGAATTTGCTGGACGTGGAATCAATGGCTGAAGGATGTGTTGTAGAATTCTTGTGTTGATGCACGGATCAATAAGTTTCCTTTACTCTTGAGTTACTGTATTTGTGTTTTATTTATCATATGAATACCATGTTCTAAATTACAAGAAAAAAGGATAACCCTGAATTTACTAGTTGTACTCTGCGTTCAATTCCTGTAGTTTACTATGTTTTCCATAGGACTATCATGGGCAAGAATTCTTAAATGCTCTTGTCTCCTTGGTTCTCACACACTAAATATCATCAAGGAATTCTTAATTGCTCCCTGATAATGTTTACACAATTTCCCTCAGTTAACATAATGAAAGATTCTTGATTGCCTTTCATTTCTTGACTTCATTTCATCCTACTTTCAGCTTCAATATTGTTCTGTGTTTAGCTATCCTGCTCTGCAATCTTCCCATTGCCAAAGAAACCATATCCATAAGTTTATTTCATTAGACTCCATCAACCCAATGGTATGAACTTCTCTCAACTTACTGCCTTGTTCTACTGAATGTCATCTTCCAAACACCAAACAAAACATGTGTTTCATAACTAGCCTAACATACAATCAAATAAATCTAAATCAAAAAGAGAGAGCCCTCTCTGGTTGCAGATTGGCTAGGATCTGCAGCTAAAAGACTAGTTAGTGGTTACCTCGGCCGTATTCCCTATTGGAACCAGGGAACAACCTGAGTGATAACAATAGTCATAAAAACCAACAAATGAAGAAAGACTTGTATAATATCCTGCAGAATAGTCCACAAGGATGGGACAATAATAGCAACCATTACAAAACATTCTCAATAATTTAAGTACTAAAATAACCAAAATATTTCAACTATCTTAGCACATGTGAAACATGAAATACGAGCAACTGCAGAATAGTCTTATAGACATTCATAATCCATGCATGAAGAACGTGTTGGCCTTGAAGGCTTCTGTCATTATGTAAAATTTCTAGGACACATGTTTACAGTGTACATCACTAGCTCCAGTAGTGGAACATTGGAGCCACTTCTTGCTCCTCAAAGAACTAGCTTATCTCTCTAATGCCTTGTAGGAGAAGCCAAGTTGAAAATATCATTTGCTCATACAATGAGGGAGTATATATAACCAAGGGGTGTTGCTTCCCCTCCTTGTGACTCTTTGACTACCCTCATGACTGTTTGACTTCCTATAAATTTTCAGCTTACATGACTCTCCATATACATATGTGTCGTTTTGACTTCCACTTTACAATGAATACAATATACATGGTCCAGAATGATGATGTGTCATATGAAAACTCATGACAAGGCATGACATGGAACTATTGATATGAAATTCTTGAATGATGCTGAAATGTAAAGCCACTACAGTTGCTGTGAAGGATGTATGCTTGAGAATTATCTTGTCTTCCACCTCCTCATTGCTTGGTGATAGGAATCTTCAATGATCTCAAGTCTTGAGTTGTGGTCGTGAGTTGGTGTCCCTTTTCTTTGCCTTGATAGATCAACTTGCATGGTTAGCTACAAGAATGTTAGACCAATGATACTGATGTGTGAAGTGATAAATCTTCGAATATGATCTAACACTTAGAATAATTTACAAATCAACAACATACATCATGCATGACCCAAAAATAATACATTTTCATACGTGTGACCGCTCTATGACCAATTACAACAAGTGCAACACCACAAATACACTTTACAATGACTGTGATGACACTTGTAGGACAATGATCAAAACTTTGTGAATGAGTGTGAAAGGTGTTTATATGGTTAGGAAAACTCAAACACAAATATCGACCCTTGAAACCACCACAATGATCTTTTACACTTGATGCGATAGCCCACATGTGAAAAGATGACATTTTTCTTAAGTAACAAATGGGACCAAAAAACTCGAAAAAGATACATGAAATGAGTCTTAGTGTTTATGAAAACAATGTACAAGATCAAGGAAGGATCTGAAATTAAGCATAGACCAAAATTTTCGTGGGTGTTGTAGCTGCTACAACAAAACCTCGTGCAATCTCACAATTTCCCGAAGGAATATTTGGGAAATTTCACTAGTTGTATAGGTGGATTTGACTGCTACAAAATGTGCCACTTTTATCAATTTGTCAATTACCACCATAATTGCGTCATGTTAGCCAAATTTTCTTGATAACCCTGTAACAAATTCCATCGATATTACTTCCCACTTCCATTTCGAAATTTCAATAGGATGTAACAATTCTTCTGGGAGTTTTCATGTCGCCTTTACTTGTTGACATTACATGAATCTAAAAACAAAGTCTACTACCTCATTGTTCATTTTAGGCCAATAATAAGACTTTTTAATGGCCATGAGAGTATTTTGATATCCAATATGGCCTGAGTAGGGTTTGACATGGAATTCTTTAGGAATGAGCTTCTTCAATTCATTATTGTCAGGAACATATATTTTAGTTTTGAATTTAATCAAGCCCTCTTTTTTGAGGTCATATTCGTCACCTTTCCTTCCGTTATATGATCATTTTGATTCTTCCCTTATTTGTTGATATTGTTTTTCATGTATTTGAGCATCTAAAATTTATTTTCCAAGGTAAGTTTCATAAGACATGACAATAGTTAGGTGATATATTTGCACTTTCCTACTAAGTGCATCAACAAACCTGTTTTCATTTCCCTTTATATACTTGATTTCAGAGTCAAGTTCACTAAGGGTTGCTAGCCACCTAGATTTCCTTGCATTAAAGTTTGGTTGGTCAAACAATTATTTTAGCCCTCCATGATAAATAATTAAAGTAAATCTCCTTCCGAGGAGGTAGTGCCTCCACATTTTTGGTGCATGGATAATGGTAGCTATTTCTAGGTCATGGGTCACATAATTATGCTCATGCTCATTCATCTTTGAAGACTCGTAGAAGACTACTTGTCCATCCTATATTAACACCCCACCAGCCTTTCTCTATAGGCTTTTGTGAAAACTACGAATTCTTTATCTGAGTAATAAATCTTCCATTGAAACCTTTTTCCTTTCTCCTGTAAGGCGGTACTTAGATGGCCTATCTTGGATTAATTTTTAATGAACCATATATAGTAACCATCTAACCCCATGAATGATATTACCTCTATTACATTATTGGTTGTTGACCACTCCATTATGGCTTTAATCCCTTCTGGATCCACTCCTATCTCTCCCTTGGAGACTATGCTTCCGAGATAATGGATATGGGGTTGAAATAAATCACATTTCCTTAGTTTTTCATAGAGCTTATTTTCCCGGGGTAGTTGTAGTACTATTGCTAAGTGTTTTTCATGTTCCTCATTGATTGTTGAATATACCAATATGTCGTCGAAAAAGACAATCACAAATTTATCCAAATAAACATGAAAAACATTGTTCATTAGGAACATGCAAGTGGTAGGGGTGTTTGTAAGCCTGAAGGGTACCACCGAATATCATTTTTGGAAGGTTGTTTTGTGACTATCCTCCTCCTTCATCTGCACTTGGGTATATCCTAACCTCAGATTGATGTTGGAGAAGACCACTACTCCTCTCAATTGATCAAATAATTCCTCTATTTGTGGTAAGGGGTATCTGATTTTTATGGTCACCTTATTTAATTACATATAATTAATGAATAATCTGAGCATGCCATCCATTTTATTTAGAAATAGAATTGGTGCTCCCCATGGAGACACACTTAGTCTTATATAGTTGTTATAAGGCATCTCCTTTAGCTACAGTTTTAGTTCTATCATCTCAAAATTGCTCATCTGATAAGGTTCCTTAGGTGTTAGTGTTGCTGATGGAATTAGTTATATGGAGAAGTCAACCTCTCTATGAGGGGGAAAACTAAGGATGTCTAGAGGGAACACATTCTGATATTGTTGTAGGATCATATATTTATCTAAGACCTTACTATCTTCTTCTCTTGCATTATTTCCTACTTCTTTTTTACTCAATATGTGCACAACATATAGGGTACATCCTTTCCTGTGGCTACACTTATCTTGCATATTTGTGATTTTCTTACTGAGGTAGGTTTCCTTTTTCCTTGTAACATTCTCTTTCCCCCCATTTCATCTAGGCATTCAATAACATTTTCATAAAAACCTACTTTTGTTCAATGAGAATACAACCAATCCATGCCAAGTAGCATAATATATGCACCCAAGGGCAGCACATTAAGGTTTGTTATGGTTTTCATGCCATTAAGTTCAAATGCACATAGTTTTACCCAATGGCTTACACTTCTTTTTGTCCTTGTGGCAAGCTAGACCAGCCATGCTTTTGCATGATTCTCTTTGGCTAGCCATGCTCCTGCATGATTTTATTTTGCTCAGGGGTGATGTAGCTATAGTTGGAGCCAGGATCAATTAAAGCAAGGACACTTTGATTGCAAATTTTACCTTCCATTTTAATGATATAGGCCTCATGGTCGATCCTCCTATTTTCCGTGATGGCATATATCTTGGGTATACTCTGTGCTACTCCCC
>APFE030471916.1:61968-84749 GCA_000404065.3 Pinus taeda | reverse complement strand
GCATTTGTCATTTTGTGTTTGAATTAGTAGGTCACTTCACCATAATCAGCTAACTGGGCCAATGCCAAATTTCACCAATTTTGGGGAATGAAAAGACTAAGTTTTGTCCTTTTTTCTTCTTCTTTTTCTTCTGTCTTTCTATATATTTTATAGATTTTTTTTTTTTACTTTTAATTACAATGCAAATATTTACAAAACAATACCCTAAATGGTACTCTTGAGTGGCTATCTGGTCTAACACTTATTCGAGAAGTGTACACCTGCCTCTTTTCTCTTTTTTCAATTTAAAGTTTTAAAGATTTTTTCAAAGTTGAATAGAATCATTTAAAATATGTTCTCAAAGTTTTGAAATAATCAATCTTGTGCAACATTTAACACAAATTAAGTATTTGCATTGAAAAGGTCACTCAACCATAATCAGTTCTTGGAGGGATTGTAAGTTCCTTTCCAACACAACTTTTATTCGGTGGGTTCCTTTAGTTGCTATACATATTCGTAAAACTAAAATCCACTTCGGTGGGTTTTTTTTGATGTTGTACATGATATTCGTAAAACTAAAATCTATTTTGGTTACGATGCAGATATTTGAAAAACAATAACTTGAATGGTACTATGGAGTGGCCATCTGGTCTTGTTAAGTGTGAAGCCAAATTCACACAGGATTCTAGATCCTTCTAGATCATATCTTTCTAGATCTCTAGGATTCTAGATCCTTCTACACCACCATTAGTTTCTAGATCATTCGAGATCTCTATCTGAATCACATACAAGATTCTAGATCCTTCTTCTGCCTCTAAATTCGTAATTTCTTTGGCCAAGGAAAGCAAGCGAAGGTCCAGGCCTGTTACATAATGAAAAGTGATTTCTATTCTCCAGTGATTGTTTTATCTATTTCACTTATTCTGAATGAGTAATATTGTTGTTTCTCCATTTGTCTGTCTCTGAGTATAAATCGGTTGTGTGTTATGTATGTTCTGATCTAACAACTAGTATCGGAGCTAGGGTCGAATATCCACTGCGAAAGTTGCTTAGTGCCATCGCCTTGCTTTGGTAGCATTTGTTAAAACGTTGGTTGTTACCCCTGGAGCTGTTGAAGGATCTATCCAGGAAATAGCTGAGGAACATTGGAACTAAAAGATAGTTGCTGCAAGAAAAACAAGGTCATGGATCTATGTTGAAACGTGTTGCTGGAGTTTGAAACATTGATATCCGTGGAGTTTGGAGTTGAAAGGTGGTGTTCGTAAGCTTTTTTTCACATCAAGCTTGCACGTATACTTCAAGTTTTTTCTCAAACCAACATATGTATGTGTGAAATGTGAAAAGGTTAAAACATTATATATGTTTTCATATTTATTATGAAAATATATAACTATATGTTGGAATTTTGAAAAGTAGATTTTAGAAGGAGAAGGAATTTTGAAAAGGGTATTTTAAAAGGAGAAAGAGTAATAATTAAAGTTTTATTTTTAAGTGGAGTTTTTGTGTTTTGGGGCGTGAATTTGATTGAAAATGGAGACAATAGTTACAGATATGGAGAAGTTGAGCGGGGCTAATTTTGCCCTATGGAAATCACAGATGGAGGATATACTTATTTTAAAGGATCAACATTTTCCGATTGAGGGCACAACAAAGAAACCCTCATCGATGAAAAATGAAGAGTGGAATAAGCTAGATAGAAAGGCAATTGCAACAATCCGCCAATATTTAGCAAAGAATGTGTATTTCAATGTGTCTGGAGAAAAGACGGCTAAAGGATTATGGAAGAAGCTCCATGATCTATATGAGAAGAACACAACATCAAACAAAGTGTTCTTGATGAAGAAGCTTTATAATATCAAAATGAAATAGGGTGCTGATGCAGGAGCAGGCGACTCAGAGAAAAGCCTGCAGTTTCTATGTTTTTTCCAGTTAAAAATATGTTTTTTTTTTTTTTAGTTAAAAATAGGAAAATAAAAATAAAACATGCTATCTTTTCTTTAAAAAGTAGGATCATCATTGATAATAAAACTTGCTAAATTGTAAAAGCCATTATGTAAAAAGTTGCTTTGTACTAAATAAGATTATACATTATGAATAAAAGAGGAATTGGGGCCACCAAGCAGAGGAGGCGAGGCCAGTGGTTTTGTAGCTAATTCTCTCTCATGTAATGAATGGAATGACTTATTGAGAATGGAAATCGAATCGCAAAAGGTCTAAGAATTGTGCAGTTGTAAGATGGGGTTTGAATGAAATTATTGTGATATATGTTTACCTGCGTGTTAAGATCATTGGCGCAATCAAAATTGTAGGCGGCCATATATATATGAAACCGGTTTGGTATTGTTAAAAAAAAAAGAGATTGGATTGGATGTGCGTATATTCTAGCTGTGCGTGCGCTATTCCCACTGTCAATTATATTGTATGCCTGAGGATTTTATAACTACTGTGCGCTCATAATTCCAATTGAAAACCAGTAGAAGTGTGTGGATATTGTTTATATGAACATCATAGTTAATTGCTTTGGATCGATTTAGTACAGTGGCATAAATTCCAAGGACCTGTGTATATAAACTTCGGGGTTGTACGCACGTCCATAAGATTCATGGCAGCCAGTTCGTGGAGAGTTCTGGTGCATATTTAAACAGTTGTGTGCAGCGATTCTACCATATATTGTTTGTATCGTTGAGTTTCAAGACCAGGTATGCGCATTTAAATAGCTGTGTGCAGTGATTCATATAGCGGATTTATTATCTAGCTGTGGTAGTTTATTTATAAGGTTTCTACCTCCTTACTGTGCGCATAATTATATGTTGCCTATGAATTATATAACTGCATGTATGTTGTAAGTTCCCACTATAAATGCATGGTAAGATAATTAGTGTAGGAAGTTTCATATGCTTCTTATACATAGTTGGGCTTGCATTTGTCTAATGAATTCAATCCGGCTTAATTTGAGAGACTTATGAACTTTCACAAGGGAATGAATTTATTAGTTTAATGACTGATGATCTGAGGAAAGATCCAAAGGAGAGCGAGCCGGATATTGAAGATATTGTAATCAAATTGGAGAGACTGTCATTAGAGCCAGCAAGCAGTCCATCATTAGTGGTATCAGAGCCAGCAACTGGCGTTGAGTTAAATCTCAGGAGCAATAGAAGGATGGCTTTCAGGGTTGGAAGGGGACGAGAACGTGGACGTGGTGGAAGAAGACGGCCTGCTGAGAATGTCGAATTAAGGGAAGATATAGAAGAGCTGCGAGCTAGATTGGATGCGTTAACCTCAGGTAGAAACATAGATGATGGAGATGTGAGTGAACCCGAAGTTGAAGCTACTGAGGAGGAAGCTGTAGAGGTTACTCCTGAGATGAGGCTCTTTCAGTCAGTATTGAAATCCACAGCCAGGCCAAGGAACCAATTAGTACCAGTATATCAAGGAGGACTGAATCCAGAAGAACTAATCGACTGGATTAATAGCATGGAGAAATTCTTCGATTATGAAGAAATGGAAGATGAGAAGAAAGTAAAGTTTGTTGTCACCAAATTAATAGGCCATGTAGTGCTCTGGTGGGATGGTGTGTAGGCGGAAAGGAGGAGACTGGGTAAGCAGCCAATCAAAAATTGGAACAGAATGGTCGCGAAGTTAAAAGGTAAGTTTTTTCCCAGTAATTATCAGCAAACATTATTTAGACAAATGCAAAATCTTAGACAGAGAGCTTTAACAGTGAAAGAATATACAGAAGAGTTTTATAAGGTGAGCATAAGAGCTGGAGAAGCCCATAATACAGATGAGAGGGTGGCTAGATATATGAATGGCCTCAAGATGGACATTCAGGATGAGATAAGTCTGCTGTCTCCTAAAACAGTAGAGGAAGCTTATCAAATAGCACTGAAAGCGGAGGAAAAACTCATGAGGAAGCAGTCTGCCAGAGGGAGAGAGACTTTCAGAGGAAAAGAAAGTCAAGGTGGTAGTGGAAAATCTACAACACCTGCAGAAGGAGCTAGCAGTAGCTCAACCCAGCATGCATCCACAGGAAGTGATGCAAGAGGCAGAGGGAGTTTTTCTAGAGGTAGAGGAGGCAGAGGAGGAGGCAGAGAAATAAGATGCTACAGATGTAATAAGATGGGACATAGAGCTTTTGAGTGCCCAGAGAGTGCAGACATAAAGCAGAGGAATGCAATTGTTGCTCTAGCTGAGGAAGAGGCACCAGTGGAAGCAGTAATAGAAGAAGTGAATACACCAGAAAGAGGAGAGTCTCTGGTACTTAATAAAGTTTTACTTAAGCCAACAAAGGAGATGATTGAACCGCCACAAAGGAAGTCTTTATTCAGGACAGTCTGTAAAGTCCAAGGGAAATGTTGCCAGATGATCATTGATAGTGGCAGCACTGATAATTTGGTTTCTACAGAAGTAGTGGAGAAATTGAAGCTAAGGACAATGAAGCATCCAACACCTTATAAAGTGTCATGGTTGAAAAAGGGACATCAACTGCTGGTAAGTGAACAATGTGAAGTAGAATTCCAAGTGGGAAAGTACAAAGATAAAATTGTTTGTGATGTGATGCCTGGATGTGTGTCACATATTTCTTGGAAGACCTTGGAAATATGATAGAGCAGCCATGCATGATGGGAAGAGAAACACCTACAAGTTTGGAAAGGATGGTGTCAATCATACATTGTTGCCTCTACAAGAAGAAGATGGACCGGGACAGAAGACTGATCCAAAAACTCTATTATTTGGAGGAAAGGAATACTTGGAGCAGACAGTGGATGTACAGTTGAAACAGGAAGAACTCATAGCAGCTGAGTTGGAAGAGGAAGTTCATGCAAATGTAGAAGAGGATCAGCTAGAAGAACTGGTATCTGAAACAACAAGTGAGACTATTAAAACTTGTAGTTTTCAAACTGACAAGTTGTGCATGAATGCAGGGACTGTAAATGATGATGTGATGCTTCAACAATGCTACAAAGAAATTGCACTATTAGAATACTGGTTGGAGAATCCAGGATGTGACAGGGAAAATGTAGCAGATGGAAGAGTTCAATACAGTGAACAAGTACAGGAAATTGCCATGGAAGCAGATGACATGGGAGGAAGACTGGTTGACAGTCTTGAGAATTCTTCAGAGGATTCTTTGAGAAGTTTGGATCAGCATACTGATGTGCTGATAATGGAGGATTCAGAACATTATACTGAGATGCTGGAAAAGGAGTACAAGGCACTGATGCCTTATGGTTTTTATTCTAACAAGTGTTTTGTGAATGTAGGTATTGTTGCAGAACATTTGACTCAATTGAGTAGTCAAATGCAGGGAGAAGAATTTTTCTGTTCTAGAAGACAAGAGGGTATGGATGATCGGGTGGCAGTCAGAATAGAAACAAGAATAAGAGCAAGAATTCAGCAGGTAACAGGACAGACTGAGCAAGCCGTCTTAGCTCAGCAGGCAGCAAGAAATCAACAGTTTGAAGAATTATTGAACAAAGAAATTGAGCTCATTAGAAGAATCATGTTAAAAGCATCTTAGCGGAAAACATCAACAAGGAAGAGAAGCAGCAGAAGCAGCAGCAAGATGAAAACAGAGACAGATTATGAAAGTGCAGCTAATGGAGCAAGACAACATAAAATATGGAGACCTGGAGAAAAGCAACAAGTAACAGCAGATGAGGACTTGCAGAACAAAGTGTGGGATCCAGGTGGACAAGATAAAAAAAAGCATGATTAGGAGATCATGATCATTTTCAACCTTGGGAGTTTGATGCAGGAGCAGGCGACTCAGAGAAAAGCCTGCAGTTTTTTTTTTTTTTTCAGTTAAAAATAGGAAAAAAAAAAACATGCTATCTTTTCTTTAAAAAGTAGGATCAGCATTGATAATAAAACTTGCTAAATTGTAAAAGCCATTATGTAAAAAGCTGCTTTGTACTAAATAATATTATACATTATGAATAAAAGAGGAATTGGGGCCGCTAATCAGAGGAGGCGAGGCCAGTGGTTTTGTAACTAATTCTCTCTCATGTAATGAATGGAATGACTTATTGAGAATGGCAATCGAATCGCAAAAGGTCTGAGAATTGTGCAGTTGTAAGATGGGGTTTGAATGAAATTCTTGTGATATATGTTTACCTGCGCGTTAAGATCATTGGCGCAATCAAAATTGCAGGCGACCATATATATATGAAACTAGTTTGGTATTGTTAAAAAAAAAGAGATTGGATTGGATGTGCGTATATTCTACTTGTGCGTGCGCTATTCCCGCTATCAATTATATTGTATGCCTGAGGATTTTATAACTATTGTGCGCTCATAATTCCAATTGAAAACTGGTAGAAGTGTGTGGATATTGTTTATATGAACAGCGCAGTTAATTGCTTTGGATCGATTTAGTACAGTGGCATAAATTCCGAGGACCTGTGTATATAAACTTCGGGGTTGTACGCACGTCCATAAGATTCATGGCAGCTGGTTCGTGGAGAGTTCTGGTGCATATTTAAACAGCTGTGTACAGCGATTCTACCATATATTGTTTGTATCATTGAGTTTCAAGACCGGGTATGCACATTTAAATAGCTGTGTGCAGCGATTCATATAGCTGATTTATTATCTAGCTGTGGTAGTTTATTTATAAGGTTTCTACCTCCTTACTGTGCGCATAATTATATGTTGCCTATGAATTATATAACTGCATGTATGTTGTAAGTTCCCACTATAAATGCATGGTAAGATAATTAGTGCAGGCAATTTCATATGCTTCTTATACATAGCTGGGCTTGCATTTGTCTAATAAATTCAATCCGGCTTAATTTGAGAGACTTATGAACTTTCATAAGGGAATGAATTTATTAGTTTAATGACTGAGGATCTGAGGAAAGATCCAAAGGAGAGGGAGCCAGATATTGAAGATATTGTAATCAAATTGGAGAGACTGTCATTAGAGCCAACAAGCGGTCCATCAGGTGCTTTAGTTGCTGAGCACTTGAATGCATTTAATATTATTACTAATCAGCTTGCCTCTATTAAAATCATTCTAGATGATGAAATTAGAGTCATTTTGCTAATGTGTTCTATGCCAGACAGTTGGGAAAATTTAATTGTAGCTATGAGCACTTCAGCAACTACAAGGACCCTGAAGTTTGATGATGTCAGTAGTAGTTTAATGAATGAGGAGTTGTGACGCAAGCCAATTGCGGAAAACTAGGGAGGAGAGGCTCTAGCTCTAGCTGATCATGGTAGGAGAATGGATCGAGGCCGACAAGGGTGATCAAGATCGAGAGGTTGATCAAAATCAAGGAGAGGCAGAGTCATATGTTTTCATTGTGGCAAACTCGGGCACATGAAGAAATAATGTCGATTCTAGAAGAAAGGACAAAAGGATCAGAGACCATCCAGTACAAATCACAATTCATCCAGTACAAATGAAGGTGAGACTACTGCTGTAGCCACAGATGGTGATGTGTTGTTTACTGTTTCAGTAGAGGATGCATGTGTATATACATTTAGCAGTAGCTTTGATTGGATCCTTGACTCTAAGGCATCTCACCATGTAACCCCATGCAAAGATAGTTGTGTTTCATATAATCCTAGTGATTATGGTAGAGTGCATTTGGGGAATAATCATTTTTGCAGTATTGTTGGAGTGGGAGATGTCCAAATCAAGATGAAAGATGGACAAGATATATTGTTGAAACAGGTCAGGCATGTACCAGAAATGCGCATGAGTTTAATCTCTATGGGACGACTAGATGATGAAGGCTATTCAACAAGCTTTGGATAAGGAGGCTGGAAAATTAGCAAAGGTGCATTGGTCATGGCCAAAGGACCCAAGACAGGAACATTATACACATTGATGACACTCATAGGAAAATCAGATTTGGTTGTTTTTACAAAAGAAGGAAATTCAGTAGATTTGTGGCATAAGCGTTTGGGTCACATGAGCGAGAAGGGCTTAAAAATCCTTGTTGGTAAAAATTTATTGCCAGGTTTGAAATCCTACAATCTTGATCTTTGTGAGCATTGTATATATGGTAGACAAAGAAGGGTTTCATTCCTTAGAGGTGGCCATGACAGAAAGAAAAATGTGTTAGAATTGGTACACTCAGATGTGTTTGGGCCTGTTAACATCAAATCATTAGGAGGGGCATCATATTTTGTAACATTTATATATGATGCATCCAAGAACGTTTGGGCTTATCCTATAAAAAGTAAAAGTGAAGTGTTTGGAGTATTTCAAAAATTCCATGTTGGTGTTGAAAGAGAAACTAACAAATTGCTGAAGTGTTTAAGAACAGATAATGGTGGAGAACATTGCTCAAATGCATTTAAGGAATATTGTAACAGGTTTGGCATAAAGCATGAGAAGATTGTGCCTGGTACTCCTCAACAGAAGGGTGTCACAGAAAGGATGATTCCCACCATTATGGAAAAGGTGTGAAGTATGTTGTCCAATTCTAGTTTGGAGAAGAATTTTTGGGCTAAAGCAGTCAAGACCACTTGCTACCTCATAAATAGATCTCCAACTACAGCCTTGGATGGTGGTATCCCTGAAGAAGTTTGGATTGGTAAGAATTTGAATTATTCTCACCTGAAAATCTTTGGATGTGAAGCATTTGTGCATATTCCCAAAGAAAATAGAACTAAGCGAGATGATAAATCTATGAAATGCATTTTTTTTTGGGATATGCGGATGAAGATTTTGGTTATCATCTATGGGATCCTGTCAAACATAAAATTATTAGAAGCACAGATGTTATATTTAATGAGCTAGAAATGTTCAAGAGGACTGTAGGTGAGTTGGAGGTCAAGAAGGTTATTGACAGGTTTGAAGAGCAAAAGGAAAACATACCACCAATACAAGAAAATGAACAACAAATTTAGGAGCATGAAGAGCAACAAGTGGAAAATGATGAACAACAAGAAGAAGAAATCTTGCAAGAACCTTTACAGGAGATTCAACCTGATAATGCACCACCATAGTTGGTTCGAAAATCTTCTAGGCCTCATAAGCCTTCACAAAGGTATTCTCCTTCAAACTATATTTTGTTGACTCATGAAGGTGAACCTAATTGTTTTTAAGAAGCTTGTAAAGTTGAGCGCAGTAAAGAATGGAAGAAAGCAATGGAAGAAGAAATGAACTCTTTGCAGGAAAATAAAACTTGGGAGTTGGTAAACCTCCCAAAAGGTAGAAAGACTCTACAAAACAAATGGGTTTACAGGATTACGCATGAAGGTGACGAAAATAAGGAGAGGTATAAAGCAAGGTTGTTGGTGAAAAGCTTTGCCCATAAAGAAGGTATTGACTTCACTGAAAGTTTCCCACCTGTTGTTAAAATGTCATCCATTAGAGTCATTCTTGGTCTAGTTGCTGCTTTAGACCTAGAATGTGAACAGTTAGATTTAAAAACTGCGTTCCTTCATGGTGAATTGGAGGAAGAAATTTATATGGAGCAGCTAGATGGCTTCATAGTAAAAGGCAAAGAAGGCCTTGTTTGTAGGTTGAAGAAGAGTCTCTATGGGTTGAAACAGGCACCTCGAGAATGGTACAAGAAATTTGATTCATTCATGTTGGAACATGGTTTTCAGAGGTTGGAAGCTGACCATTGTGTTTATATCAATAGGTATTGATCAAGGAAAGTATATCATATTATTGTTATATGTGGATGACATGTTGATTGTTGGGCATGATAAGAATAAGATCAATAGGTTGAAGAAATATTTGGGTAGCAAATTTGCAATGAAGGATTTGGGATCAGCACAACAGATATTGGGCATGCGAATTATGCATGACACGAAAAACAAAAGGTTGTGCCTGTCACAAGAAAAATATATCAAGAAGATGTTTGACAGGTTTAATATGAAGGATGCCAAGCCAGTTGGTACACGCCTTGCAGCCCACTTCAAGCTGAGTACTGAATTATGTCCTAGTAATGACAAAGAGAAAGAAGAAATAAGAAAGATTCCTTATACTTCAGCAATTGGCAGTTTGATGTATGCCATGGTATGCACATGACCAGACATTGCATATTCAGTGGGAGTAGTGAGTAGGTTCCTTACCAATCCAGGCAAACAACATTGGCAAGCAATAAAATGGATTTTGAGGTATCTCAAGGGTACTAGTCATTATTGTTTATGTTTTGGTCATGATGAGACTGTGCTTGAAGGATTTATAGATGCAGATATGGCTGGAGATATGGATACCAGAAAGTCCACTATAGGTTATTTGTATACATTTGTAGGTGCAACAGTATCTTGGGTGTCAAGGCTACAAACAATAGTAGCCCTCTCTACAACAGAAACAGAGTACATCGCTGCAACATAAGCTTGTAAAGAGATGTTGTGGATGTAGAGCATCCTAGGAGAGATAGGAATAAAGCAGGACAAGTATGTGTTATATTGTCATAGTCAGAGTGCCATTCACTTGGCGAAAAACTCAGCATTTCATTCAAAAACCAAGCACATTGACTTAAGGTACCATTGGATCCGGCATGTATTGGAGGAAGAATCGTTATCCTTGGAAAAGATCCATACAGATAGGAACCCTCGTGATATGCTCACTAAGATTCTACCACGAAATAAACATGACTTATGTAGAGGCATGGTAGGACTCCATATGACTTGATGACTCTTATTTGGCTTCAAGTGGGAGAATGTTAAGTGTGAAGCCAAATTCATGCAAGATTCTAGATCTTTCTACAGTGCGAGTAGTTTCTAGAATCACAAGCAAGATTCTAGATTCTTCTACACTGCCATCAATTTCTAGATCTCCACGATTCTAGATCTTTCTGCATCGCCATTCGTTTCTAGATCATTCCAGATCTCCATCTGAATCACATACAGGATTCTAGATCCTTATTTTGCCTCTATAAATTTGTAATTGCTCTGGCCAAGAAAAGTAAGCCAAGGCCCAAGCCTGTTATGTAATGCAAAGTGATTTATGTTCTCCAGTGTTTGTTTTATCTATTCCGTTGTTTTTGACTGAGTAATCTTGTTGTTTCTCCATTTGTATGTCTCTGTAAATTATTCTTTGCTATTGCGGTCTAAGTGTCTGAGTATAAATCTATTGTGTGTTATGTATGCTCTGATCTAACATTTATAACTTTGTTTTGTTGGTGCGATCCCTTGCCAAATCAAATATAGCTTTCATAATTATGAGCGGGGCATTTCTATGTGCAAATTTATCTATGCGTGAATGGGGCAATTGGGAAGAAGGGCTGTGCGACACAGCTTGCATAATTTGAATAGCTTCATTTGGCTTTGACTCTGGCTACAGCTTTGTTTGAACTGGGTACTAGTTGGGTGAGTAGTGCGGGTAATGGGGAATTGGGAAGAAGGGCGGTTTGGGCAAAGGTAAGGTGGTAATTGGGAATTTTAAAACGAGTCTCGAGTTCCAAGCTCTTTCAGCATACCAATACAACCTGTGCAAAGTACAATGAAAAAGACAAGCTAAGTTTCTCTATTGCAAATGCTGTAGTGTAATGAGATTGTTTTTTGTTTTGAAAGTCATGGAAATTTTGATCATATTTTGAAAAAATTTAGTAGAAAATTTTTGCAAATCCAAGTTATAATGGTTAAACTTTAAGATTTTAGGTGGGTCAGAGAATTTTGATAATGCTGAATCCATTTCCACCATAAAAATATGATTCAAACACTACCTCTGCAATTTTTTTTTTAAATTATTTTGCCATCCACTTTTGACCATCTAAACAATTCCTCCTTCAATGACAAAATGCTTAGATCTTTCTGGCTATGCAAACAACGGAGATGGAAAAAGGCGCCGCTGGCCACAGCCACACACCCAACTAACCTGCAATCGAGTTAACTTCGGCGGTAACGAATTGATCTCTGCACAGTAAACATAAGAATAATTTGTTATTTTATGTTTTCAGCGTGACTTCTGGAGTGGAAATCTCTGCACAGTAAACAAAATTATATGCATATTTTATCTCATATTCTGAATAAATCGGATATCTGGTATAAGCAAAGTTAACCGTTTAGTTTTTCCTAATATGTTTTAAAATAAAATTAATAATAAATTTTAGATTAAAATTTGAAATAATAAATTTAAGGTATAGTAAATTTTAAACATGGAAAAAAATATTTCCATTATAATATTTTTCTACCGAATTTCGTGTGAATCATAGATGTACATTAATTTTGGCTTATTACATCATTATTGATGCACAACACTTCTCACCGATCTCCAATATTAAAATCGCAATTGAGCAATACCGACCACTAAATATTCTAATGGTCTGCAATTTTAACGTCGGTCAAACGAATAAGAGAAGTTAACTATATTCACTTATTTTCTTAGCTTGCAACATCACATGGTATGTGGCTGTTTTTCCAGTTGTGAACTAGTAGGGTTTTGATTTTTCATTTTGGAAATATTCTAAAATGCGAGAGAGCAGAAACAAGTTTAAACAATTAATTTTGATTTGAGCAAGAATACATTTCCAAAACAATAGTTGAGTTGAGTTGAGTTCAGTTTTTTTTATTTAATCTTAAAGAACTAGCATTTGAACCGAAAAGGTGCAAACACGGGTCGATAGAAGTATAGATGAATGTAGAGTGATTTAGAAGTAGCACTGAAGGGAACAAAGATGTAGACTTGGAAGACATGAAGAATACGAAGGCTAAAGTATTGGTAAAATAGAGCTTTCCTAGAAAATAAAAGTGCAAATGAGATTTATATCACTGAACTCATAACTAAACTAGAAGCAATCTTACTAGGAGACATCATTGTGATATTCTACTATTTTCTCTAAACAACATTCTCGAGATTATGATGAGAAGTTGTTTGGATAGGAGAGGAAAAAATTAATTGAGAAACACACATTTCATAGGGTGCTGAAAAGCCTAAATGAATTGAATTGGTGTTCTTCTATCTTGCAATTTAAGGAATCCCTAAATATTTTTTTCATGCTAAGATTTTGGATGGGTGGTTTACTTGCTCCCATTCTTGTTTCAAAGTTTAGGGAATGAAGCTTGGAGGACTAGATAGGTTGAAAAAGACAGAAAATTGTTTTCAAACAAAACATAGAAATTTTGGTAACTTGATGCATATTGAAATTTCAAGGAAAAACATAAATGATATCCTCAACCCCATTTTATTGTTTTTTTTTTCTACGTTAAGACTAACCTAAGTACCCATGAGGGATTTGAACCGGTGACCTATCACAAGGAGTGCCTTAACAGTGCACCCATTCACCGTCAATCCAAAGTGCCGTGGGCAACCCCATTTTATTGTTATACTTCATCAACATCTTAAATAAACTTAAATTAATTTAAATAAAAATTAAATAATTACATACTTGTGTATGTGATAATTAAATATAAAACAAATAAATATATGTAAATTCATTTTAAATGTGGATTTATAAGAAAGTGTTAAATTTGTTTGTGAGAATAATTTCGGCAAAATCACATAAAAAATCATTTGTCTACGCGTTTCGAACCAACCAGCGTGGTTCATCGTCAGGACAAGTTGAAGATCCAATCTGAGCGATAAGTTAAATAGGGACAGCAGGCCATTCCAATAGCTAAATTTTTTGGTTAAAGGACCTCTAACGGCTAGGTTTGACCAGGCCCAAGGGGAGGGACCCAAATTTTATTTAATTATTTAATTTATAAATTTCTTATTTTTTTTATTCTTAAATTATTATATCATATATTTATAATATATATTTATTGATATTAATATTATTATTACAAATATGTTTTTTTTTTTGTAAATTAGGCTACTTCTATTATTATACAAAAAGTTACAAAAAAGATTACATAGAGGCTAGCCTCAAAAAGTCTCCATACTGAGATGGATTTAGCAGAAATCTGACTTGTCCAACATACCCTTGATACCTAGTGGACAGACAATTGTCACAGACCATAATTGGAAGACTAACAATTTGACAAAATCCGGAACCAACTGAAAGATAGACAAATTGACACAGACCATACTAACAGTCCCAAGCTTTATCCAGAGAGTGATACAGACAAAGATAGAGTAGCAAACATAGGTGTAAATTAAAACCGCTTCCGACCTGAACAGAGCTGAGCATTACTTAAGCTTGTCAAAAAATATCCAACGCAGAAGGCTGAGAATTGAAGTTACCAAACAAACATAATTGAACCGCTGAAACGACCATCTTGGGTCATATCCTGAACAAAACGACGTAGAGGCAGGCTCAAACATCCAGAGTGGTGGATCGCTGCTCCTCAACGATCCTGCATCCGTATTGATCTGACGCGCTCGAGTTTGTGTATGGAGCGTCGTCTTTAGCCGGCTCGCTTGGACCCACCACCGCACCCAAGGCTTCCGCAGGCTTAATTCTTTGACAGTGAACAGGAGAAGGTGGCCTATGCTCCTCAGAGACTTCTGGTGGTGTCGCATTATCGCACTTCTCAATCCGAACAGACACAAAGTAGGTTGAGTTGTCCAGGGAACAGGGGAATCGAAATCGGGTTGAGGGATGCGAGCTGTGCGCACACGCAGCTGCACGAGCTCGACCTCTGCCTCTACCTCGACCTCGCCTTGCACCATGAGAGTCAATTCCATCTGAGGAGGATTCTGTGGTGTGAGAGGAGCGCTGAGGATTAGCTCTTCCTCTAGAACCTCCCCGAGACCCGCCCCTACTCCTAATAAGGCAGAGCCGCTCTCGCGGCATTCTGGAATGATATGTGAGAGAACACTGAAGCGGGGTCTGCACAGAGAACTAAGTATCCTTGAGCCAAGAGGCATAGAGAGCCTAGAACCCGTGCGCAGAGGCGTGAAGGCTAGCAGAAGCACAAAAGGCAAGAGATTCCAGGCAGAGGGGACACAAAGGGGCGCGGTAAGAGTAGACACAGAGAGCCGACCATCAAAAACAATAGGAGCGCTGAGGGGCGCGATGAGGACAACGGGAACTTGATACTTACAAACGGTATAACCAGGGCGCCCAAAGGAAGAGACCGAGGCCTTCTGAGTGGAGGGCCGAGGCCGAAACCTCTGAGGCCGCTGCCAAGGCCCGAAAACCAGCAGCAAACCAAACAAACAATGCCGCCACAGCCAGATAGCAAACAGAACAGACATAAGGAGTTGCATGATCAGCTGAGGCTGGCGCTTAATATACCGCAAAGCGTCGTCCCAAGCAATGAGCATACCAATGCAGACTGATTGCAAACCAATTACCGGAGAAATAGAACGCGGGCGAGCCATTATGCAGTAGGCAGCTAGTTGCAGGGCGGAGTTAAGGTCCTCCTTCAATTTAACATGACGGGGGTGGTAGGCCCGTAAATTTGCTTGACAGATGGCGGATCTGGGCTGCCACTTGCCCAGTGGGAAGCTCTCCTCTGTACCACCCTCTTTAATATTCACCCGCATCCGGGGATTGAAAATCCTGAAGTACCAAGGAATGGCATTCCTGTTGAAGTTGTATATCCCCTGAATCATTGAGAGTGCCTGAGTAAGGGGGAAGTTGCAGGTCAACCTCTTGGTTGGCCAATCTATCTGCTACCCGGTTGGCTGTTCACCTTACATTCTTGAAAATGATGCTATTGGGTCGTCGGAGCCTTTCCTCCAATGTTTCGAGCCTACTGAGCAGTCTCCAACTGGAGGCTATTTTGGCAGCTGAGGTTCCTGCTTGAATTCTAGTAGCCGCAATAATGAGGATCAGGGAGTCTCCCTCTACTTCTAGCGGGTAGAAATTATGTTGATCAGCCATGCATATCCCTTTCCACATGCCTTCCAATTCTTCAACATTGTTGGTGTCTTTGCCTATCAAGCCATAGTATATGTACTTAACTACTCCTCTGTCATTTCTGATTACTCCTCCATAACCTGCCGGTCCAGGATTTTCTTTAGTTGCACCATCAAAGTTCAATTTGAAAGATGAGATGGCAGGGGGGGACCAATGTAAAGGGGAGACGGACTTGGGAGTGGGACTGGAATTAGCAGGAAGGGCATAGGATATGTTAAGATTCCAGGAGTTCTAGATGAGCTGCTCTTGAGGGGAATTCGGCCAGTCAGTTTCTAGCCATGATCAGAGTGCCAAAGTTTCTTGGAGGTTTTGCTTTAAGAGGAGCCAGATGATTTCTACAGGTCGTTTACTGTTGTTGAAGACTCTGTTGTTCCGTTCCTTCCATAAAATCCAGTAAAGAAACCCTGGAATGAGGTTCCATAAAGAATTCAGAATGGGGCTTTGATAAGGGTGCTTGGGCCAGGTTCTAAGAGTATTAGCTAAGTCCCCCTAACGATTTCCTGCTCTTTTGTTGCATTGGTCAATTTTCTCCCAGAGCTGAGTAGCAAGAGGGCAAGTCTCCATGAGATGCAGGATGGTTTCCGAGTGGATAGTGTAGTTGGGGCATCTTGAGGGACCTATGAAGCCCCTTATTTGTAGATTATCCCAGGTTAAGATGCGTCTCTTGCTTAAGAGCCATAGAAAGGTAGATACCTTGGGCCATAGTCTTGACTGCCATATGTGATTCCATAGCTAATCCTTATCTATATGGCTATGATCATAACGAATTGTATAAGCTTCTTTGGTGGTGAAGATCCCTTTGGAAGTGTAGCCCCACCTCAGTTTGTCCTGCTGGTTCGAATGCTTGATTTTTCTATGACTAAGCTCATGTTCTATTTCTGTATAAGACTCTCCATGCCAATCTATCTTCTAGGAGCTTGCGGGTTTCCATTGTTGGAAGCCTTGAAGCGCTTGCTGCTGCCAGAATTGAGAGACATTAGTGAGATTGGTATGCTGTATATGGTTCTGCCAGAGAGTTTTATGAAAGATCGAGGCCACTTTTGGTAACTGCTGCCATGAATCCTCCCAAAACCGTGTCGAGTTCCCCGAGTGAATTTCCCAAAAGCTGTTCTCTTGGATGAAGGCGCTGTGTATTTTGGCAGCGTTCCATATCATGGAGCCTGAGATACTAGGACTGATTCTGATTAGCTCATCCCACTAACTTCCGGGCGCATATTTGGCTTGCCATAGCTTTGCCCAAGGAATGTGTGGCTTCACTAACCAATTCCACCATATCTTCACTCCCATAGTGCAGTTGCTTTGTATGGGATCCCGTAGTCCTAGTCCACCATTGGATTTCGTCTGGCAGACTTCTGTCCATTTGACAAGAGCCCATTTCCTGTTGAGTCCTATGGAGCCCCATAAAAAACTCCTTTGAAGGTTACAAATGGCTTTGAGAACCCATTTGGGAGCTGCTAATATAGAGAAGAGATACAGAGGCATAGCTTGGAGGACGGATTTGATCAAAATGAGCCGATTAGCTATGTTGAGCAATCGATAAGTCCAAGAGGAAAGTCTGGCTTCCAGTTTATCCAACAACGTACGCCAAGACACATGATTAAGGGCTGAGACCATGAGAGGAGCGCCCAAATATTTGGAGGGCAGCACAGCAATGGAGAATCCTAGGATGCGAGCAATGTTTCATTGAGTGGAGATAGGGGTATTGAAGAAGAATAACTGGGATTTGGTGGCATTGATCGAGGTTCCAGAGGCTTCAGAGAAGAGCGAGAGCAGGGCTTTACAGGCTTTGGCTTCTTGAGATGAAGGATGACCAAAGAGCATCATGTCGTCAATGAACTGTTGATGGGATAAGGGATGGAGACCATGGAGCGCTATGCCTTTGATCGCTTGAGAAGTAACAACATGGTGAAGGAGGCGACTTAGTCCTTCCACCATGAGAACAAAAATGAAAGGGGAAAGGGGGTCCCCTTGATGAATTCCTCTCGACGGACGGAAGGGCAGAGAAGGAGAGACATTAAGTAGAACCGAGAAGCAGGGAGAGGTAATGAGATTCATTATCCAGCGGGTCCAGGTGGCATTGAAGCCGAAGGCTAACAACGTTTGATGGATATATTCCCAACTGAGCTTGTCGAAAGCTTTGGAAAGATCAAGCTTCATAATCATACCTGGTTTTTTTAGAATTTTTAATGAGTGGATCACCTCGTTAGAAAGAATGATTCCATCCATTATCTGACGCCCCTCGACATATCCTGTCTGTTCCGGTAGGATGAGAAGAGGTAGAAGAGGTTTGAGCCTATTAGCCACTACTTTGGATATAAGCTTATAGATGACATTACAGAGGGCAATCGGCCTGAATTTGTCTGGCGTGTTTGATTCTTCTCCTTTGGGTACCAGAGCAATGAAGGTGGAATTAAGGGAGGGTAGGATCCAGTGCATAGAGCGAGATTCTTCCACTAATTCCCAGACTTCAGTGCTGATCAATTCCCAGAATTCATGAAAGAAATTAGAGGTGAAACCATCAGGTCTAGGAGCCTTACCATCTTTTAGTTGAGCCATTGCCTCTTCTACTTCCTGCATGGAGACTTGTTTTAAAAGATTTTGATTTTGATATTCCGTGATTATCTTGGGGATGTGCTGCGTGACAAATCTTATGGATGATGATCTACTCCCTATTTGTTCTTTGAGTGCTTCCTGGAAGTATTCTTTGAATTCCTTTTCGATATCTTCATGCTTTTCTAATCGGTCCCCTTGGTTGTTATTGATGAAGGCAATATTGTTGTGCATTCGTCGGCTAATGGTGGATCGATGAAGAATTTTGTGTTCTTTTCCCCTTCCTTTAGCCACCTTACTCTGGATTTTTGGCGCCAGAGGATTTCCTCTTGTAGCCTTCGAGCTTCTATTTATGTCTAGAGGGAGTGCTCCTTATCTGCTAGTTCTTCTGTTCTTCCCTCTAGTATAATGGTTTGCTGTAGAGAACACATGTTCTGCTCCAATTTTTTCTTGGTTTCTAGAATGTTACCAAATTGGGTTTTGTTCTAGACTTTAAGCACTTGCTTGAGGTGTCTGGGTTTCTGTTGAAATTGGAACATTTTTGCACTTGCTGGGGGGATGAAGGATTTCCATGCAGCTCGAACCACTTCTTTGAAGTCGGGATGAGTGAACCAGAAGGCCTCAAAGCGAAATGGATGATTGCATTGTTTACCTGGACGTGTCCATTGAAGCATTATGGGCCAATGATCAGAGCTTCCTTGAGGTAGTATGGAGGCGTGAAAATCTCCTCCCATATGAATGGCATTATCTGAAGTGAGAAACCGATCAAGCCTAGAAGCAATATTATGTATTCCCATTCGTTTGTTTGTCCAGGTGTACGTGCCATTTGAGGTTTGAATGTCTATTAGCTGATTATTTTGAATGAACTCTTTGAATCTTGTGCTATCATCTTCTAACTTCATGCGCCCTCCCTTTTTTTCCCCTAGATTCGTGATGATGTTGAAATCTCCCCCGCTGATCCATAGAGGGTACTGTCTGGTAGAGTTGAGCGCTGTTAATGCATCCAGCACTTCTAATTTTTGATGTAAATCTTGCGGGAAGTAGGTGTTGGTGAGCAGACCGTGCAGATCTGTCCCTATGAGATGAAATGTTGCTTGGATGAAATTATGAGTGGCATGAAAATCCTGAAGCGTAAGGATCTGCAGATTCCAGACTATTGAAAGTCCCCCGGAGGCCCCTACTGCATCCCCTGAAACTGAGCGACTGTCGTTCCATACTTTGTTGAGGATCCTTTCAAGGGACGCATTAGTGCTTTTCATTTCTTGTAGAAAAACGATGGTTGGTTTCTCTAACTGAATCATACTTTTTAACATTTTGTGTTTTGAGGGGCTATTGAGCCCTCGCATGTTCCAGGAGATGAGCTTCATGAGGAACAATGGGTTTGGGGCTTGTAGAACTTCGTCAGCTTTGGGAATCTCCCTGATTCCATTAGGATTTCTCCTAGAATGATAGTTCTTTGCATATCAGTTTTGTGCCCTCTTTTTTTTGTTTCTTTTAGGATTTTCTTTCCGTCCCATGGACTACCTGCTTGTATGCCTAGACATTTGTTGTGTTGAGCTTTGATGAGAACCCCTTCCAGTCGATCTATTTCCCATGGAGGTATTGAGTTGTACTCTTTCTGCTTGCATGTTGTTTCAAGTTTGAGAATGTCCAATCCATCCAGACTCACAGTCTCTGGGTCTTCCTCCATTGTTATAGGGATGTTCTGATGATCCTTTGTACCCCCATCTTGCAGACTAAGTGCTAAAGCTACATCAAGATCCATTGCTGAGGGTTGCATGTCAGCGTCTAGAGCCGGTATTTTTGAATCCGAGGAGAGAGGGAATCTGGAGGGCGTGGAGGAAGATGGATCCAGAGGATTTTTGAGATGTTGGGATGAAGATGGTCGAGAAGGGGAAACCTGAGAGTCATTCGAACGCTTATCTAAGGGGTCTTGAGGGGTGAGGATTTGAAATCGGTTTTGGGATTCAGCCTTTTTGGGACTAGAGGGTGCAGTAGAATGCTTTTTGGCATGCCTACGATGATTGGGCACCTTAGTGAAGCCTTCAGAATCTTTATTAGCCTCGTTAGCAGAAGATTTGATCTAAATGTTCAGGGGACAATCCCTAAAAAGATGGCCATGTTCATGGCATTTGCGGCATCGAAAAGGGATGTGTTCATAGTCTAATGGTTGAATCCACTCAAAATCATCATGAAAGAGACTTATCGAGTCTGCAAGAGTTTTTTTAAGATGTATCTGGACGCAGATCCTGGCGTAGGAGGTGTATCTTCTATTTTTTTTTTCCTCTGCAACTTTGATGAAGGTTCTGATGCTAACACCAATGTCCTTTAATGTTTCTTCTTTCCAGTACTCTGCAGGTAGGGAATACATGTGAATCTAGGCTGGAGCATGACTGAGATCCTCTGTATCTGGATTGAACCTAGGTTTCTAGTCACGAAGGAAAAGACCCGAGGAGTTGAAGAAGTACGGACCTCCCTCAAATATTCAGGATTTATCCTCCAGGAAGTAGAATATTGCAGTGAAGAAGCCCTTGGGGCCTAGTAATAGGGAGACTTGTCCTTTGGGCTTCCATTTTGAGGCGATCCACCTGTGTAGGGCTTTTTCAGTTGGCCAGAAGCCGAGAAATTTTCCAATGAGTACGTGATCCTTCATGTATTGTATTTCTCCATTGATTCGATGACTAGGGAGCTCAACTTTGATCCGTTCTGTGGCTTTTGGGATGCAGGTAGCCGAAGTCGCCTTTGGTTGTGACGCCCCCGGTTTGTTTGCCTCCTTTTCACGTGTAGTTGTATGCTCCATTGCTGCGTCAGTCTGTGCTGAGCTCTGATCGTGTCCAAAGGAATTGCCTGTAGGAAACAGGGGTACGGAAGATGCTAAGAAGTCCGACGCACTGGATTCTGGAGGAGGGGGGGGAACAGGCCCCGCCCCTCCCGCCGGGAAGGCCATGACATCTTGTTTACCAGTCGCTCGAAGTCTGGACGGCTGGCAGCACTGTGCAGGGAGGCGATGTGGTAGGTGCAGGGGGCGCAAGTCTGAGCATTTGCTGCAGAGAGCAGAGCGCAGAGGCTAGGGTTTTTCTTATTATTATAATATTAATTTCTATTTACCACATACATATATTTAATACATTAAAAATTTATTTATTAAATTATTAAGTTATAATAAAATGGTAAAAGTAACCCACCATATACCTACCCATTTTCTTTAATTAAAGGTAATATTAATCCATAAACTTAATAAATAAAATTATTATATTAAAATAAATTGTTATATATTCATAATATTATTAATCTACTAAATAGATATTAATAATATATCACTACCATATTACTAAATATTATTTACTTATTTATTATATTTAATCAATATATATTGAATAATAGATTAAATGAATAATCATTAAAATTATTATTTATCTTAAATATTAAAATAAATGTAATGGTAAGATATATATGTAACCCTTATATTATTATTAAACAACGAATTACATCTAGAACTTAATTAAAAGCTGAGGAATTAATTTTATTTTTATTTATATATTTATATTTAATTATTATAATATGACTATTACTATTATGAGAAAGTAATAAAATATAAACTAATATCATATTATTAAGTTATAATCGCTAATAATATTAACTTAATATTACTAATAATAATTTCTAAAGGACCAATATTATTATTATTACAAGGGCTATTATTGTATTATGTATAATAGCTCATGTTACAACTGTATCAAAAGGTCAATTTCATTTATTAGGAAAAGGGGTCAAAAGACATGATTATTATTATTAATTATATTATTCAAACCGGATTGAGGGAGGAACATGAAACACAAGACCAGCTGGAATGAGGTGGCTAGGAAGACAGGGCTGGGATCCAGCAACTGCTAATCTTCCAGCCGTCATCCCTATTAAGATTTTTAGGCCTTTTTTCGATTTCAAGGGCCTCTCTAAACTTCCGATGGTGAAACTGCGCAAATTTTGCAATGACACGGGCCTCTTCAATACATACATGATGTTTAGAGAGGCCCTTGAAATTGAAAAAAGGCCTAAAAATCTTAATAGGGATGACGGCTGGAAGATTAGCATTTGCTGGATCCCAGCCCTGTCTTCCTAGACTCCTCATTCCGACTGGTCTTGTGTTTCGTGTTCCTCCCTCATTCCGGTTTGAATGATATAATTAATAATAATAATCGTGTCTTTTGACCCCTTTTCCTAATAAATGAAATTGACCTTTTGATACAGTTGTAACATGAACTATTATACATAATACAATAATAGCCCTTGTAATAATAATAATATTAGTCCTTTAGAAATTATTACTAGTAATATTAAGTTAATATTATTAACGACTATATCTTAATAATATGATATTAGTTTATATTTTATTACTTTCTCATAATAGTAATATATTAATTTAATAATATTAATATTAGTAAATGAATAAACATATAAATGAAAATAATTATTCCGTAGTTTTAATTATGTTCTGGATGTTAATCTTACGTTTAATAATAAAATAAGGGG
>APFE030471916.1:0-50666 GCA_000404065.3 Pinus taeda | reverse complement strand
CCCACCATGTGGCCGCCTCATCTCTAAATTGCGCCACTACCCACCATTTCCAACGGTTGTTCCATAACCACTTCTGTTTTTTTATTTATTCTTCAATAGTAGGACCATTATCTTTTCCTGTAAATAATAGAACCTTGCTAGAAGCCATAAAGAGGGTTTTGAAAGAAAAATGGTGAAAATTTGAATTTGTCACAATTCCGTCAATATTGCTCAGAATCCATATTATGACTTGTTTTCAGAAATGGAACAAGCATTCTGCATCTACCCATGTGATAAAAATCCTGATCCAGGCACTAGAATTCCAGATATGCGCTGCTACTCTCCTGCTGTCACCCAAAATTTCTGAAAAAAGAGCTGATTTTAAATCAGCGATATCTCCCTCATCCGGACTCCGATTCGACTGTTTTTTTTTTTTTTGAAATTAGGGGCTTTTTCACAAAGATTCTAGATCTACAATTAGATCTTGCAGATATTGCACCAGGACGTCCAGATCTGCGCCGCAAACTCGCTGCCTTGAAAACTTGTCTGCAACCCCACTGATTTTTGGATCAGCAATATCTCCTTCATCCGGACTTCGATTCAGCCGATTTTTTTTTTTGAAATCAGGTATTTTTTCACATAGAATCCAGATCTGCAATTATATTTTGTAGATCTTGCACCAAAATGTACAAATCTGATTTTCAAACTCGACACCCCCGAAATCCTGCAAAAAGTAAAAAAAATTCTCCACTTTTGTGCCCAAGAAAGTGCTCTGATACCACTTGTTGTAGATCTAACCCAAAAATATATGAGAATACAAATAAATTCAAGAATAACAAGATTGAAATAGATAGAAATGATTCACTTTATTGATCAAACCCTTAAGGTAGGGCAACACCATACATTCACTCTTTAAGGAAGGAGAACACTCCACAAGCCATATGCCTGTTCATACAAGAATACTTCTCTTCATATCTCTCCATGTGGAGTCTCTAGCCTCTATATAGCCTCATACATACAATACCATGCATCATTACCATGGTTTCCTCATACCATCAACTAATACCATGGGCCCCTTACATTATTATTAACTACTCTTGTGGTCCCTTACATGATATGGGTTAACCACCTTATTTATTACTATGGCCCCTCTCATTATTACATTATTATCTTGGGTACCTCCCTTGGTACCACATATTACCCACCCTAGGTATATAACACAATCCATGCACTATATCTATATGCACGGAGGGCTTCAACTACTACTATCTATATAAGATTTCTATATATCTATATATGTGTATACCGATTACTAATCTGTGTGCTAGTGGAGATTACAGGTCAGAATGACGACCTACCTTCACTTGCTCTGCTCCTAGTTCTAGCACTCGAATTGGCTCTACGACCGCCTATCAATCTAGATCTTAATCTTTCGAAACAGGAACTACATCTGGGTCATTCGAAACTTACTTTCTTACAAGAATCCAGAACTTGACGTAGATATAAAGACTCAAAATCTTCATATTGTGAAAACTAATAACCACTACTAGGACATCCAACCACCTTAATGAGGGTGTTGGGTCAACTGCTTCATAACCTGGAACAGCCCATGCTACTTGACAGAATCTACTACTTAAACTAATTGTGTAATCAACTCGATCCACTGACTCAACTGCTATTTTTTGACTGCTCCCTCCACCTTAGCTTCTGTCTCTGGTGCTTATTCAACTGCAACTGTCTTTGACTTTAATGTGAACTCTACCCCCCACCTATACCTCTATTGCACTTGTCTCTATCTCTGCTACTTTACCCCAACTACTTCACTAGCCACCTCAGTTACCTATAGCTGCAACAACCAGATAGAGGGAAATGCATGGATTGTTTTCAGAGCCTACTTGGTTTTTCCTGCAAAACTTCAAGCCAATGTCAAATCACTTGCAATGCTAACCTCTTTCTTACTGCAACCAACAAGAGCATAGGGCAAGGACTAGCTACTGCGCAGCCCCCTTTGTTTAATAAGAAACCAAACTGGTGCATAAAAATGTGGGATATAATCCTTTTAATTATGTTTGCAAGAAGTTGGCCATCATCTTATAAACAGAATTAGATAATGAAATAGGTATGAAATATGAGAAAGATGTATTTTGTTTCTTTGGGAGAGAGTAAGGAAGGTTGATTTTATAGCAACTGGGTTGTATCTGGCTAATATAACCACCTCTTCCATACTCACTAGGTCCAGACCCATCAAGTCGAATAAGAAGAAAATTATTTCGATAGGCCATCCATCAAGACCAGGGCTCTTTTCCTTGGCCATCACCTTGATTTTTAGGAGCAAATATTCCTCCAAAATAGGATTTTCCATTAGATAAATGTCCTTATCATTGACCATGATTGGAAACATATTTGTAGACCTCAATTTTTCATCAAAGGAGTCTCCCTCTCTTTCCATAAATTGATTTCTGAAAAAAATGATATGCTTCCCTTTAATTCCATTGACCGACGAATGGAAGTTCCCAGATTTATCTTTGATAGCCCATATGGAATTTATATGGTTTCTCTTGGTGGAAACTCTATGAAATAAATTGGTATTCTGATCACCACCCTTTATCCATGCTAGCCTACTTTTTTGTCTCCATTCCTCTTCCTAAATTTTGAGGGTTTTGTCCTTTTTCAACACAAGATTCAAAATTTCCCTATGTTGATGTGATGATAAATGCCAAGAACTACCGGGTCCCATATCTAAGCAATTTTTTCCTCAATGGCTAGAAAATCTTGTATGAGAGATAGCTTATGATTCTTAATCCAAACTCTGGATTATTTTTTCAGTATGTTGAGTTTTTCTCGAACCTGCAGGTAAGGGTTGCCTGAAATGGGATTATCAGTGGAAGTCTAAGTTTTTTAAATCAATAGCTAAAAGTCCTGCTCTTCCAAACACACTGAATTAAATTTGAATGGCCTCTTAGGATCATCCAGCTCCTCGAACCAATTGAACATTATGGAATCATGATCTGAAATGTCTAAAAAGAAGGTCAAGGATTGCAACTAGTTAAGCATTTTGCACAATATTGAGTCTACAAAAAATATTTCTATTCTCTTTGCAATTCCTCCCTCTCCCGAGCGGTCATTCCTCCATGTTGGGCACAACGTAACCAATGTAGCATCCCTGAATTCCTTGATGTGAAATAACTCTTTGAAATATTTCGCCATTGGATCCATCTTTTCCCTGTGCCCCCAACATTCGCTCCCATCCATTGTGAAGTTCAAGTCACCTGCTATGATCAAAGGGCAAATATCAAGAATTCTCGATGTCTCAACCATATCCCAGAAGGTTCTCTATTTGGAAAAAGGCACATGTATATTACTTAACCAGAATAATCTGAATGGACATCCCCTGCAACAACTAGTCAGAATGATTCTAGCATGTGAACTAAATTCCTTAAATTTAAATATTGTCAGATCCCATATTACAGCGAGGCCACCTGAGTTACCTATTGCATTTGTTGCGCAACCCTGCCAATGTGGGTATATTGACCTAAATTTCCATAGTCCTATCCTTTTCCATCATAGTCTCTTGAGGAATGATGATGGAAGGGCCTGTTGTTCTTATGTTATACTTAAGCGATCTTCTAGTTTGGGCTGATCCCTGGCCTCTAACATTAAGGGACATAACTCTCATTGGAAATCAATTTAATCGGGATAATTTTCTCTAAGGTCCCGGAGATGTGATCCTTTTATTACTTCATTTGATTGATTTGAAGGTCCAGGGTCAAAGGATGGGTAAAGAGCCTCGTCCATGGCTTCCATAAATCTAGAGTTTAAATGAGTCCTAGGACCACCACATTATGCCATGATTTTGTATTTAGTCTCTTCTCTTGTTTCTTCTTGACTCTATCATCTTCCTACCCCCTCCGTCCAATCCTAAATTGTATAAAGGGTGTTTCTTGATAGGTAAGGCCTCAAGTCATAATCTAGGATTCCTAGCAAGGACCGAAAGATCTTCATCATCTAAATTAGCAGAGGCTTCTACCTGACATACCTTCTTATTGTGAATGGGAGATAGTAGAGAAAGTTTAATAGATTTGTGACCCCCAACGCTAATATCTTTTCCCTTTCTCTTTGAAGGAGTCTTCCATTTCTTTCCCATTGACCCAAACCTACCACATTTATCCTCTTCACATGCTCGAGTATCTTATTCCTTTTAATATCCACTGATAATCTCAGTAAGTGGAGTAGGTGGTTTCAAATTTGAACCCACGTAACCGATAACAACCTTGGAGGTATTTGGGAACTCCCCTCTTCTCCATATCCAACAAACATCTGATCAAGATTTCTATTTTCCAAGATGAGGTCCTTAGACATCCTATCCCTGCATCTATTATGATTAGGAAATTTAATCATCAAATGCCCATTGTTATAACATACTAGGCATCTAAATAAAATTACCTAGTAACCAATCTTCTTTTTGATAGAGAAAGTGGCCCAGAATAAATCGATTGTCACTGGTAAACCCTTTGACAAGTATACTTCCACAAAAAACCAAGAAGAATTCTTATCCAACAATCCCATACACCCCTTATCCACATAATACATTTTTCCAATCTTACTTTCTATTTCTCGAATCACCCCTTTCGATTGGAACTCAGTTGGGAGACTAGGATAAAAATGGTCCAACATCACATTATGATAAAGATTGTTTCGATATGCAAATCAATCATGCTCAACCATTGTCAACCATGGGAAATAATGGTCAATCATGGTAGACCATGGTGTTGTAGCAGTTACAAGCACCCTTCAAATTTTTTCCTATGCTTTGATTTTGGAGGCTTCCTTCCTATCCACAGGAACTTATCTTCTACTTTTGTCAAGTAGTCATGTGTTGACTGAGACTTGTATTTTTCATTTGTGCTTATGTTTTCTTGATTCTACACTTAATTGATCTTTCCAAGTCACAAGCTAATCTCCTAACTTCGTCTTACAGCAGTTGTGGGCTTAGCTCCAGAAACTGCACAATCCTTGAGGGCAAGTAGGCTTGATGATTAGAACTGCGTAGTTCAAAATGGTAATAGGCCTTGAGATAAGAAACTGGGTATTCATGGAATTCATCACAACACTGAGCCTAGAAGCTATGCAATCCCTCACTTATCTTAGAAACTACACAATGCACTGAACCGGAAAGTTGTC
Source organism: Pinus taeda (assembly GCA_000404065.3). Taxonomy (NCBI): domain Eukaryota; kingdom Viridiplantae; phylum Streptophyta; class Pinopsida; order Pinales; family Pinaceae; genus Pinus; species Pinus taeda. The sequence goes on along the minus strand of APFE030471916.1, from coordinate 45,506 downwards.
GACTCCCCCATAATTGTGTAGTCTTTCTTTGTATTATGCATGGCAAGTTTCCCTAAATATTCCAGAAAAGAAAAAAAGATAAAAAAAATAAAAAATCATCCCTAAAAAATAGGGATCCATTATTAGTATCTTGAATGAGGCACACTTGCTATTTTTAGAAGCTTCTGCCAAGTGTCACTTTTTCCTTCATTTTAGGCATGCATATCATAGACCCTAATTTGCTCCAATCTATTTAATTGAAACCTCTAGAGCTCATTTTAACATTATGTTTTGGAGCTCTAGCATTCCTGAGGAGATCAATGAACCTTCGGTGCAGTCATCGTCACTTTTCCGAGTGAGTTTCTCTTTTATTGTCTTTTGTCTCTTTTTTTGTCGTTTTATGTCATTTCACTTGTATGAGCACTTTTTTTCTTATTTCTCTTCATGGTTTATGGTGTTTCAACTTATTTATCTTTTAGAATCCTAGTTTTAAGTTTTTTTTTTTCCTTTCACAAGTGTCGCATCAAATTTCTTGTTTTTACACTAATGGTTACATTGTGGAAACTCTCCTCACATACTTTATTTTCCTTCTATTTATTTAGTTTATAAACTTGATCTACATATATTTACTCATACTTAGTCATTTTGGTACTTAATCTCACATCATCCCTTAGTTTTGCTCGTTTTCCATGCTTCCACCGAGCAGATTTTCACTTTCCTTGGCAAGATTTTTTCTTGCCCAACTAGGCACTGCACAATCCTAAGGCTCAAGATGAGAACTTGGCCTTTAGAACTAAGCAATGCATAGTACAAGCTACTATTTTCTCAAGGGGCTTGGAACCAGGTTCAAAGTGTATTGTGCACCAACAAAAACCCTTAACGACTCACCCTTTTAGAAATGACCTACAAGTAGATTGCAGTCTCACCCGAAGTGATTATGGGAGGTTGCAGAATGAAGTTTCTATAGCCAAAGGGATATTGTGCTATGCACCTGTGTGTTTTCTTATATTTTATATTGATCTACAACTTCACACTTTGCGCTAATGATTTAGTTCACAAATTTGTCCTTATTACATAAACATATCATAGAATAACATAACATGTATTCTTTCACATAAATAAGTAAAAAATCATGCATATTAGTACATATGAACATAGATTATGAATATAGATATGCAAGACTTCACCAAAACTTCTTCTTGTTTATTAAGATAGATCTTTCAGTAAATATAATTTCTTTGACCAGTGCACCCAGCTATAGGTGGTCTGCACACTCAGCTGCGGAGGCTTTCTTTAAGGCTAAAAATATAGACTAAAGACATAAAGTATGATCAATTCATCTATGACTGACTCTTTTTGAAAAAGCATTATATCTCCTTATATATATTTCATTACTACAAAACCATGGTCCACATACTGTGGGTTGGACAAAGCAATGAAGTATGTAGAAATTCTCACTATAGATCACCTGATAATGCAATTTACTAAAGCAAATTACTTGATCTATTGCTACCAACAAACTTGCGGAAGCTTAATTGATTTTGAGCAAGATCAAATAGAACACATATAACAAATGAACAATAAACAATCACACATGAACACAGAAGAATACTCTGGGGAAAGCCTCAGCTAAAAACCTCGCTATTCAGTATTATCATACAAGTGGAAATATCTCAGGATTATACAAAGCTTTAGCTCACAAGCTATCCAACTCTCTTTACAATCCCTCATTGCTGCTCATAGACAAAATAGACTACACATATGCCTTCCTTCAATCCTCCGAGCCTCCTATTTTCTTTCGCAGTTTCTCCTAGGTCCTTAAGCTGCCACCTGTGTGTAATTACCTCACACACTACTCACCAAACTCAGAATAATTGTGCAATCCTCAAGGAAAGAATTCCTTCTGCATGCAAGAGATATCCTCATGGGAATATTCTTGCAACTGATAGTACACTGTCCCATCCTTTGATCTCAACTGGGTCTCTATCTGAATTGACATGCATGAGTTATTTATGAGAGAATATTCAGTTATCTGAAGTACACTAGTTGCATGCATGCATGCATTGATTAACTGAACTCAAAATTAGTTCCACAAACTGTTGGAACTAATCTAACTGGACTTAACTCAGTTAACTGAGGTAACTAATTACAACTCAAAGTACAACTCATCCTGATCTCCTTAATTAAGGGATAAGTTCCTCAATCAAAGGGATAATTGTTGCATGTCTTCACATAGACTTCATGTTTGATTTTCTCTAACTAATTAACTCAATATGAATTAATTAATTAATTTACAAATAGCTGCTGATCTCAAATTCGAATTTTAATTCACAATTTTAATTTAGGGACCAATTAAAATTGGAATTTATCCCAAAATGCTATTTATAGCAATGTTATTTTTAGCATTTCTATACTTAGAATTTTTTGTTGCTATTTTCAACAAACTAAAACCCCAATACCTGTTACATAATGAGGAGCTTTAACCCACCCCAAAGCCCCTAGAAATTGCACAGTGAATAGAACTTCGCGAATTCCGCATGCTCTGCTCCTTGAAATGTAGAGTCTTTGAAAAAGATTAGACCAAATTGGGGCACACCCAATGGGCCCCCAACACTCACATGTGACTCATCCCGAGTCACTCAACTATTGTGCCCTGAATATTTGTTGCAATGCTCATGTAGGTGACATTATACTGCTGAATTATTTCTGCTACCTACTTCTCCTCCCGGTGCACTTCTTGCAGAAATGCCTTTGTGGTTGGTCCGACAGTCTTCTGTAGCACTTCTTTCTCCTTCTGTGTAGCTTCATGAGCTTACTTTCAACTACCTGTGAAAGTTGGAAGGCATGATCCTGCCATAGTTGAGTCATTTATGTCAAAATATGCTCCTTTCGCCGAAGGTCTTCAATATGCTTTTGAAGAGTCTTTCCTTCAATGATCCTTGTGATCTTATGTGAGTGTTGGGCAGCGGATCCCTTGCGTAACGGTTTTGGGGCTTAAAGCCCATAATTTTGAGTATTTGTATTATAAAGGCTCAGCAAAGTGCACGAAGCTTGAGTTGTAATGAGTCAAGTCAAAGTGTAGTCCACCCGAAAATAATGTAAGATAATAGAAAGTGAATCGGCCTGCCCATGGTCCGCAGATCATGGGAATGTATAAATAAACCAAGGCTCTAGGTGTAGAGGGCAGTTGTGGAAGTTTTAGAGAGGATCTGAAGTGTTATGGGTTGTTGATGGTGACATTCGCTCTGAGTCTATAAGTATGAGTCATAGGTGGTAGTAGTAAGAGTAGGATTTGCAGCTGTGTGTGTAGAAGCTTGGTAGAGTCCGTAGCTGTGTGCACGAACCCCTGCAACTGAGTGCACAGGGTGGAACTGGATTGTACTAGAACATTAGATTAATGAAAGATAAGTGTTTCTGAAATATTGTGCATCTGCTCATAGATCTGTATGGTTATTCTTCTGTTATGGTCTTATGCATCTATTTAAGGTTTATGTTTGCATGCACTAGTTACAAATATTGATTGATTGATAAAACTACTGAAGTAAGTCAGATCTATAATAAACGCATACTAAGGATAAGGGATCTATACTACGCATCCTCGCGCTCGATACTAGGGCTATGCAAAGGCCGGATAGTGTAGGAATTTACAGGGTAAATTCCTCAGATAGAACACCAAAAGGACACCACTCACAAACAGATCACAGATCAATACACCAGTATTTTGACGTGGTTAAAACCCTCAGAGAGGGAAACAGTCCAAGGCCTGCGCCAACGTGGCTACTACAGGCAATTTATTAATAAAAGAATGAAAATTTACATAAGCTTCTCTCATGCACGGTTAACCTACAATGACCCTCCATGCGCTTTAAATAGAATTCATGGACCAATCGGGTGTCAAGCCACGGATCAAGTGTCGGTAATACCGAGGAGAGAATGAACCGTCGGATCACTACATATCGTGACCGTCGGATTGTAAGTTACAAATGTACATAGTAAAGAAACACACTTTACCTAACTCTATACTAGACCAAGTTATACTTAACTATTCCTATGTGTCGGAATATCCTAACACATTCAAGTTTCAAACGTTCTGGTTTGTATTGGTTTATCTTTCTTGTTTGTTGGTATGCTTATATATCTTTCTTGGCATGCATTCCCTCACCTACATAGGCTAGCCATTGCATCAATGGTTGCATTGTAAGTATCACTTTACATAAGTGTAGACTATGCTCTATTTATATTAGGAGTAGGAGTAGTAGTTATTTTCTTTGTTATTTCTTTGATTTTATTTGCTTTGTTTCACCTTTACCCAACTTCTTTCATTTGTTTGTTTTCTTGTCAGCTGTAGGATAGTTTCTGCATGAAACTATGTTTGGCTTCTAGGAATGTTAGTTGAAGTCTAGGAGGAACTTTTACTACTATCAACTCTTGGTTATCTACTTATTCCCTCTCTTTATGTGAATTTTCTTTTCTTCTAGTTGATGATAACCTAATGGAAAATACGTTCCTTTTGGAGAGAGTCATGGTGAAATCACAATGCTTGCAATTTTAACTCGTACCACCTACTCTAATTAGTCTTTTATTTTCGGTTAAATCTTGTCAACTATGTCAAGTAAGTAAGGAGAGGGGGAAAACCTTAACAATTATATTAGAGGTATATATAAATATCATTGTCTAAAGGAACATCCTCTTCTTCTATCAATATGTCAAGATCCATATTCTGCCCCATGAAATAAATAAGTTCCTATGAACAGTTCTTTCAAAAAATAAAAATTAAATAAAAATTAAATAAATTAAATAAAGGGCAAAAGAAGAGAAAGGATTCCTGCATACAGAGTTGAAGCGAATAACTCTTCCAGGGTACTTTCCGTCTCATTGGAAGTAGAGAAATGGTTTTGTTCCTAAAGTGACTTCACTGGGGTACAGACGAGGCCTTTTGGTAGTGGAGCAACACCATAGATGAACCTAAAACTCTAATAGCTCCTTTTACTTGTTCATCTATATACTCCTCATCCCCAATCGAAACAACTCAGTTTGACTTGGCTTGGTATGTCAATTTTCGATGAAGAGAATGGTAGGGACTTGTTAACAATGTTGGACCTACCAACGTGTCAGTAGATCTCCCCGGCAAGAAGTTCCAATTAGACCTCAGATCATTCAGTGTATGGTTCCCAACAGTGGGTCATATGGTAATGCCTTGACCGTTATTTCACACAGAGGCAAGTAATATAACTTTGTTGGTATCAAGGATGTGACAGCTATAGCAAGCTAAAGAAGGTGCATGAGAGATTCTAACACACGAGGGATGAGATGAGTGCGCCCCTTGGAAACCTGTGATAGCACACAGTTAAGAAGGGAACACACGAGAAAAGATACATCACAACATGGAAGACACATTAGCAAGAAATCCAAAGTGATGGTTAAACCAACAACACATTTCAGAAAGATTCATACATACATACACATAGATATAAATGCATGCGCAAGAAAACTAATACATATATCATTTAGAGTAAACCAGATAGCATAGAATACAATACAACATATGCATGAAACGTGTTATCTCTTGTTATATTAAGAAGTGTAAGTTGTAGTCATACAATGCATCCATGTCCAACCAGTACTTCCGATAGTAGAACATTATAGCCACAACTACCTGCTCCTCTAACGAGATGAAATAGCTCTATGTAGTGGAGAAGCCAAGGCTCTTTAGAATACTTTCCAAGCTCTCTCCAAGATAGTCTTATCAGAAGCTTGGCTAGTCAAAAGCCTATAAAATGAGTTATGAGGGACTATTTATAGCAAAGCGTGCGGTGGCCCTTGACATTCCCCTTTGTTACAATTCAACTACCCTCATGACTCTTCATCTACTCTATGACTATTACATCCAACTATCACAACTTGTCTTACACTTGAAAAAACATTATATTACAATGCACATGTACTAATGTAAGAGAAATGGCTTGAGTAAGCCATGCTAGACATTACTATGACTTAGAAAACCAAGGAAGTCCAACTCCTCAACATCCTCATGTTGATTAGCAGTAACATACTGATGCCAAGATCAATAGTCCGCAATGGTGTCCGTGTGTGCTCAAAGGTGACATCTTTCTAGAACCTGACTCTTGCCTCCATAGCATTCGGGTACACTCCTTGAGCTCCTCTATCCAAGTCATCTATAAGCATGTTCATCATTATCTTCGATGCAGCTGGACCAACAACATACTTGTGCATGATGTCTGCACTAATGGACAAGTTTGGGCTGGTAGCAATGCACATCAACTCGTCAAAGTATGAGTCAAGCTCTAGTCCGACCAATGTCTTTGTCTTTATCTAGGTGAGAGTACCAATAGATGGGATCGCATGTGTGTGTAGCACAACATCCATACTTTTGAACACATGTGCATGGGAAGCTTGTATACTATTGATGAGTTGTGGGAGCTCTTCATAGTTTTGGATCCAACTTTAGATAAATGCCTTTAGCTCGACCACATTAGCCTTCATCATCTCAGGCAAGTGAAGCAGGGCTCCCTTGTATCTCACAATATATGTTTTCATGTAATCAACAACAGGATGCAAGTTTGTCAAGATACGTTATCTCCTAGCACATCGTTGTTGCCATCCATTGAGATGGATGATTGCCTTATGTGCAGTGACAAACTTGGAGTACAACGCTCAAGTAATTGTGTCGAGGGACAACACTTCATCTAGTATTTCCTTCTTTAGTTCAGCTTGGGTGGACATTATTGTAGGTTTTAACCTCGTACAAAAACTACCTGCATGTGAATTCTAAAACACAAAAAATAAACAATCCAAGAGCATAACACATAAAACACATATACACAGAGATTTCCCCTGGATCCCAAAACCAGGACTACCAGATTGATTTTTCATTATGTTCCTTTCAATGTTACGATACATATATATACATGTCGAAACATCCAATACCATGTACCTAAAACCATCTCACCCAAAACCATGTGTGAAAACCATGCATAAAACCATAGGTAGGTTCGCCCCACCTAATATATGGTCCATAAAAAAATTACTTGGGGCACTATCCTAGACCCCGTAAAGGCAGGCTACCCGCCCCCCTCAAATCCCCCGAATAGGGGGGGCTGCCACCCCCCTATGACCCCCCCCCCACTGTGCAGTCGATGCAATGAAGGGGGGCCTCTGTCCCCCCTCTAACCCCTCGGTTAACTAGGGGGGCTAGTCATGGAAAGAATATAACACAACCTAACATTCTCCCACTTATTATTTTATTTCCATAGGGGGTCACAAGAGAGCTTAGTCATTTATCCAGCCCTGCAACACCCATTGTTTCTCTACACCAAGAGAACTTCTTAGAGCTCATAGATTTTGTCAATGCATCTATAGTATTCTTCAAAGTGTCCACCTTTACCAACAACACCTTTTTGTCTTCTATCATATCCCTCAAAAAGTGATACTAAACATCAATGTGCTTTGTCTTTGAATCGTAAGCAAGGTTCTTTGCCAAGAAAATTGCACTTTTATTGTCACAATTTATCCTTATAGCTCCCTGTACTAACCCCATATTTGAACACAATCTCTACAACCAATCTGCTTCCTTGCTTTCATGAGTGGCTGCCATGTATTCTACCTCTGTAGTTGATAGTTTCACTATAGATAGTTTCTTACTCATCCAACTGACTACACCTGCAAATAGGTTAAACACATACCCACTTGTATATCTTCTCTAATCCATATCTCTAGCCCATTCTGCATCAACAAAGCCATGAATATCCAACACTCTGTCCAATTGTGGTCTTCCTTGGTATCACAAACCATAATCACTACTGACACGCAAAAACCTGAAAGCCTCCTTCGCTACTGTCCAGTGGTCCTTCCCTGGTTTTGACATAAACCTTATCAATACTCCCACTGCATGTGCAATGTCTAGTCTAGTACATACCATTACATACACCGACCTACTGAATGCACTTGCATATGGAACACAAGACATGTCATCTTCCTCTTCTTGTGTCTTTGGATATTGTTCAACAAATAACTTCACACCTATAGGAATGGGAACCTTCACCGGTTTACTATCTTGCATATTAAACCTCTGTGGTATTATCTTGACACACTTCCTCCGGTTTAACCAGAGCTTCCTCTTTTCCCAATCTCTTTTAATTTCCATGCCCAAAATATAGTTTGCAGCACCAAGATCTTTCATGTCCAATTTGGAGGAAAATAGGGTCTTCAAATCCTTGATAATTTATTTGTCATTTCCAACTAGCATCATATCATCCACATACAAGACCAGATAAATAAAAAAATCACCAAATAATTTAAAACACGCACAGTAATTTGCTTTGCTTCTAGTGAAGCCAAGTCACCGTATAAATGTATCAAATTTTTTATACCACATACTTGGTGATTGTTTTAACCCATACATAGACTTCTTTAACTTGCATACCAGTTCTTTCTTACCGTTCACCGCAAAGCCTTTTGCTTGCTTCATGTAGATCTTCTCTTCCAGATCCCCATGAAGAAATGTTGTCTTCACATCCATCTGTTCTACCTCAAAATCAAAAGAAGCAACAACATATAAAAGTAATCTAATACAAACTACCTTCGAAACAGGAGAAAAGATATCACCAAAATCAATTCCCGACACCTAGGAATAACCCTTTGCTACCAAATTAGCTTTGTATTTCTCCACCTTTCCTTTTGCATTTATCTTCTCCTTGAACACCCATTTGCTGCCAATGGGTTTCCTTCCATATCGCAACTCCACCAGATCCGAAGCCTCATTTTTGTGAAAAGATGCCATTTCATCAACCATGGCCTCTTTCCAGAGTTTTCCATCATCTGAATCTACTACTTCCTTCACAGTTCTAGGATCTTCATCAGTAATAGATAAAGAAAAATTTAAACAGAAAGTAGATGGACTATACCTTTCTGGCTGCCTTCTTTCTCGAACTGATCTTCTGACAACTTGAGTTTGTGGCTCTTCATACTCTGATTCCTCTTCTATTGTAGAGTCTTATTCTTCCTCCTTTAGCTCAAATTCTATCTTCTCAGGTTCCTTTGATGGGACTTCATGCTTAATAAGATCTTTCACCTCTCTAAACACCACATCTCAATTATACACAACCTTCCTTGTTATTGGGCTCCAAAGCTTATAACCCTTTAAACCATTCTTATACCCAAATACCCTTAGATGTGAAAGCGAGGGTTTCTTACCAATCCATACCTCTTGTGGAGTCTTATCCTCCAACACTGATGGAGGTGATATGTTGACCAGGTAACATGTAGTCTCCACCACCTTTGCCCAAAATTCTTGTCCTAACCTGACACCACTGAGCAGGCTTCTTTCCCTTTCCATCAAAATCTTGTTCATTATTTTTGAAACTCCATTTTGCTCAGGTGTTTATGGAGTAATCTTCTACCATGATATACCACAATTCTTATAGAATTCTTCAAAATCCATCATGCAAAACTCTCCACCGTTATCTGTCCTTAACACCTTTATCTTCTTCTCTGTCTAGTTTTCAACCAAATCCTTAAATTCTTTAAACCTGTCAAAGACTTCAGATTTCTTCTTGAGTAAATATATTCATGTATTCCTTGAGAAGTCATATATAAACTATACATAGTACACAGACTTACCCAATGATGGAACGTTCACAGGTCCAAGCACATCACTGTGCGCAAGCTCTAATATCTATTTCACCCTCTTACCACCAGAGGGCAAACTCACCTGATTTTGCTTTCCATATACAGAATTTTCACAGAAATCAAAATCCAGAGAGCTATTAGTCATACCTTCTACCATACCTTTACCATGAAATATTTGAAGGCTCTCCTCTCCAATATGTCCAAGCCTTTGATGCCATAGCATGGTCTTTTCTCTAGAGACCACTAGATTTTCTGCTCCAATTTTAGGAAGCACAGAACTATTGCACCCATCAATAATAGTGCTACCTTGTAGCTTGTAAAAATTTCCAATCTGAACTCCCCGCATCAATACTAGTGCTCCCCAAACCATCTTACAGGTATCTTTCTTGAATACTATTTCCACACTTGCATCATCGAGCTTTCTTAAAGAAATCAGATTTCTAGCTAATGCAGGAATATTGTGAACCTCCGAAAGTGGTCTAATCCTTCCACCTTGCAATTTCAACTTTAATTTTCCATGACCAATGATTCTAGCCTTCATTTCATCCCCCAAGAGTACATCACAACTATCATATTTCTTATACTCGTAGAACCACTCTCTATGGGGAATGAAGTGAAAGGATGCACTTGAGTCAATCAACCATCCCTCATGATCTACATGTGTACTTGAAGAAGCCATGTATACATCCAAACCTTCATCTGAGGAGGTTTTCACCTATGCAGAAGGAGCATTATCAAATCTCTTTCCTTTGTCAGGAGATTTACATTTACAGTCCCTTTTGTAGTGCCATTCCTTTCTGCATTTTTAGCACACCACCTTTACAAGTTTTCCTAGAGATTTATATCTCCCTCTATATTTAGATCTCCCACTCGATGATTTTTTTTTTTGTTATGGGACAGTCCTGATACAGACAAGGCATCACCATTCTGTCTCTCCATATTTTTCCGTCTCATCTCTTTTGTCAGCAAGGATGAGAATATTTCATCAAACTGCAAGGTAGTTGCATTGCTACCTATTGCAATAACCAAAATATCCCACGAATCTAGTAGAGAACACAACAAATTGATGCAATTATCTTCATTTGAAATTTTAATATCAATAGATAATAACTGACTTACCATAGTATTAAATGCGTTCATATGCTCTATCATCGAGTCTCTATATTTCATCCTCAGGTTATGCAGATTTTTCCATAGGGACCATTTATTCACCAAAGCCTTGGATTGGTACAAAGTACCTAACTTGACCCACAAAGCCTTAGTCGTAGATTCCCCTGATACATTCAACAATACTTATTTTGAGACACACAATTGTATTATGCTCTTTTCCTTCCAATCCAACTTATTCCATTCTTCATCAAACACTCCCATGGTTTAGTACAAGGATCTACCACAATCCAATGATCTTTATCTACCAATAGATCCTCCATATTGAATTTCCATAACTCAAAACTCTAACCATTAAATTTCTCGATCTCTATCTTTCCACTTCTCTCCATATTCTTTCACCACCAGAATTGATCTTGCAAATATCTTGCTAAACAGGGTCTACCATAGGCCCGATTGAAACCCCTCAACAACAAAGTCGTCCCCTTGAAGCCAAAACACCTCTGATACCAAATGTAGGTTTTAACCCCATACAAAAATTACCTCGATATGAATTCTAAAACATAGAAAAGAAACAATGGAAGAGCATAACACATAAAACACATATACACAAAGATTTTCCCCTAGATCCCAAAACCGAGACTCCTAGATTGATTTTTCATTATGTTCCTCTACAACTGTCACTAATTGTCCTCCTTGCTTGGTCATCTAAAGTTCCTTCTCCATTCGCTCATTTTTAGCTATTAGAAAGAGAACACTTGAGCTAGTAGCTGCGACATACACTTTCGTTGCATCGCCCAAGGTTGTTGGATGTTTGCACACGTCAAACATGATCACTCATTCCTCAACTTGGATAGGAGATGTATGATCATCTAGAGTAAATAGTCTACGAGATTTCACAACGCTATATTGAGACTCGTCGAATGAGATGTTGTGCATCTCTCCTTCCAGCTGATCTCTAAGGATCTTAGTACCTCCTCACTCGCCTCAGACTTGCTCATCATCTGGATGCAGTGAAGTAGGCAAGTTGACCTCTTGGTGGTGAGGCATAAGGTCAACATCCTGTTTCAATTCTTATTGATCCATATCCATATCCAGCTGTTGGAGTGCTTGCTCAATCTCACGAGTGAAATCCTGCGCCTATGATGGTTCACCCTATATGCCTAATGCCATCTATTCTAATGAATCCACTACCTATACGTGCCTGTTTCATCCATTTACACATGTTGCACCCACTGTTGTACCTATTGTTGTTGTGCTTCCCTCTCCTATTTCTACAGCTCTTGTTCCTTCAGGAGTTTCTCCTTGAATTCATGCAACTCCATCTTTGCTTCTTACATTCTTCTCTTCTCCCTGTGATTTTGCAGAATTCGCTTATCGCATTGTTTCCCTTTTGCCTTTGTAGCCATAGCTGCTTTCTCTACCAATGGATTTTATCGAAACTTGTAGCTCTACTCTTCCCCCATGCGATCGACAATCTTCATCTTGCCCTTGTTGCGCACTAGTATGCTTGCCTCTGCTGCTACTGTTGCTGGTGCTAGTGCTCTTCACGATGCTACTTCATGTTGCTTTGCCAACCACTCCATAGTGAAGCTAACTTATTCATTGGGTTTGGAGAAAATGCAGCAATATCTCCATGGGTCCTCCTCCACCCAATGAAATGCCCTGTGGATCTAGTTGAATTGTACTCTCATGCAATGATCTTGCACCATACAATGTGGGTCATACGGATTGTAACTTCGGAGGTCGAATGGATACTTCTTCATCTATTCTGCTTCAACATCCACTTTCTTGAAACTTTGGATCTCATATAGCCCAATCTGTAATGAAAGAGTGGACCAAGAGGCCTTCTTCTTCCTGTGATTTCTAGCTGTCAATCCTACCGAGATGTGATATGCTACTTCCTGCATGACGAGTATGTCCAAGGAAAAAATTGGTAGAACACGCAGAGGCTTCTCCTCACTGAACATTCATATGAAGGTGATGAACAGTGAGGAATACCAATCAACAATGTCTATCAGTGCCTCCATTGCTTCCTTCGACATGCAAGTTGGATCTTGTTCGAATACCATCTTGTAAATTACGGTGACAAAATGATCAAATAGTCGTGTGATAACTCCTCTTAAGCTACATTCAGACAACAAATTACAATAGGTGTTCACAACATTTTCCACCGGTGACCATGCCCACTCCAAGCCCAGGAACTCCTGTTGGGCATAGATTGCATCTAAGCTGTAGGTGGAGATGTAGATCTCTTATTGCATACCTCCAAGTGATAGTTGAGCCTTTGTTACTTGTTCCTTTAGCTAATGAACCAACATGCCAGACCAGTTACTTGGTTTACCCTCTCTATCCAGTTGGTACAACATGATCACCCAACTCTATGGGAAGGTTTCCGTGATTCCTTGGCCACATATTTGACATGAAAATATGACCAAGTATTGATACACATTCTGCAGTATCTTCTTCTTATAGATTTTCTTGGGTGTCATCCTGAATCTATCCGTCTCCTTTACCTAGTTATTCAAAATGTCTCTGGAGTTGGCACTGCTACTAGGTAAGCTGAAAGGAGTCTCCATGATAGTCATGGGCTTCGTCATATGATACATCTCATCATGATCCTATGCCCAAAAGGTTGTAAGCTTCATCTTTCTAACACTTCTTAGAGTCATCGTCTCTGTATCAGTGTGCGACACAATCCAATGTATCATGTTCGTGCATGGGAACGTGGGTTATCTTTATGAAATCTAGTACAAGCTAGACTTGTGAATATTCACATACACTTGACAGTCTTTGAGGTCTTTGTAAAAGTTCCTACAAATTCTTCATTGACCTCTTGCCATTTCAGCTTGATGTCCTTGTCTAGAAACAAATTGGTATCTTCATAGATCTGTAGACATGCTGACACCTGTTCAACTACTACTCTAGTTGCACTTCCGTTAGTGTCATTTGATCCTGCTCTTTTAGAGGCCATTGATCCTTTACTACTAAGAGGCAAATGGAAACCTAAATGATCTAGAGAAAAAGCAACATGAATGGTGAGAAATTTGTCAGTGAAAACCAAAGCAAATTCGAGGAATGACTTAACACATACATGCAGAATGATAGGCAAAGATTACACAATTTCTTATGGGAGGGTGGGTGACTGGCTACCCGAACTATGCAAAAGGTTGTCTGGGTTGTCTAGGAGGCAAGTTTGGCTACTGGATTTCTCTAATGCGCAATCCAGGCTGATTGTTGACTATTGGGATTGTGTAATGTGCAATTCTAGCTCGCAACGACTACAGGCTAAGGGACTTCATTGTGCAATTTTATGGGCCAGTAGTCACTGTCCCTAAAAAATATTCAAAATAGTCCTAGAGGATAGTTCCCAGGTAGAAATGCACATTTTTGGAGAGGAATATAGAGCCTTCCTTCTCCAGATTGCGAAATGCTATCTGGGGAGGCAGAGTCCGGTCTAAGGCTGCCTAGACTCGTCGATGGGCAATTGAAAGAAAATATGAAAGTGAATGCATGGTGACACTAAGTGAAAGCAGAAGTGATTGCTTGTGCATGCAAACATTGAATGAAATATTTAGTAAAATGATCAACATGCATGTGGGTGAAGCAAGTCATCGAATCAGTGACCATTCGTGCAAAACAATTTCAAGCATGCGATAATAGTGAGATAGCAATGAAAAATGAAACAATGCTAGTACAAGCTAGTATGCATGTAAATGCCAACAAGCATTCAAAAACATCAAGAAAACAACACTCACACAAGCAAAAACACAAAAAGGGACAAAAATATCGAAAAATACAAGTTAAGACCACTTACCCATGAATAGCTAAGCTGGATGTGTCGAAAAGTCCTAGATGTGCTATGGGATGTCAGAGCTCCAATATCAATGTGAAAGAATGAACTCTTATGTGTCGAATAAATAAGTTTGAGCTTATGATGCACATGGCATAGATCTAGGAAAAAGCGACAATTGGAGGAAAGTTTCTAAAACGAAATTCCATGTAACCTCTAATTGCTAAAATTAGCTCCCTGAATAAGGGGATTTTTTTGCATGTATCCTTTTGTTATTCTAGGAAAAAGAATGTTGTGCATTCAAGTCAAGTTTCCTTAGTCTCAGGTGGAACTGGTCAACCCAACTGCTCATGCATGAGGCTGCTCAACTATTGGGAGAAAATTCACATTTCTAGATGGAGTTGGGCTAGCTGCCCAGGATATTTGCATAATTTCTAGGCAGAGAAGCTGACTGCTGCCCAAGATTGCATAATTCATTGGCTAAGCAGGCCTACTGGGAAGGATTACACAGTTTTATCGGTGAAGCTTGACTAGCAAGATTGCACAATTCTGGAGTCGAGCAGGCTGCCATGTAGAATTGTGCAATTTCTGGAGGGAAGGTTGGTTTCCCTCTAGAATTGTGCAATTTCTTTGGGGAGCTACTCAACCTGTAGCTGGACTAGGTTCGGGTTATCAGCCTATGAGGGGAATGCATCAAGCTTTGATCGACAGACTGTCTTTGTGCAAGAAAAACGCTGAAGCTTGTGTACTTGACGAATCAAGACAAGGTGCTATGAAAGCTTGGTAGGGAGGCTCCAAAACAAAGCTAAGGAATTTTTTTTTATGGTGGTTGTAGCCACTACAACACTTGGTGACACACTGGTAGAACTCCATCTCTCTCAATGGACCTTGTTTATGAAAAGAAATTCTATCACCTCCAAAATTATTCTTTAGTTCTCAGTTCATCTTGGATTCACACTAGTTTGATTGTAAGATGTAGCATCTCCCAATATCTTGGTCAATTGACACACATTCCAAGCCAATGAAACACATTTGTTTCAATTGGGGTTGAGGGGTATATTGGTGCATAAGAAGTATAGTCGTTAGAGTCTTAGTTTCATCTATGGTGTTGCTCTACTACCAACATGTCTAGACAGTAACCTAGTGGAGTCACATAGGAACACAAGCATGGCTCCGCTACTAGCGATCCTAGTTAGTATGTCAGTGGAGTTACTTGCATCACCTCTCTGTGAAGGAAGCCTTTGTCTTCTTTCACCTTATTTATTTTCATTTTGAATTCTTTCACTTTTCTTTTTTTCATTTTTCATATTTTCAACTGTGCATAGCACTTATTTATTTTAGAGGCGGAAGATGGATCCTAACTTATATATAGAATAAGAGGTTACTCCAACAGAGAAGTAATTTATTATACCTCTAACATTCTTGTTAAGGTTTTTCCCCTTACCTTACTCTACTTGAATGAGCTGAGGGTTAACCCAAAAGAAACTGACTATAGTAGGTGATACTAGTTAGCATGCACGCATTGTGTTTTCACCACTGTTCACTTTGAACAGTACGTATTTTCCTTCGATATATTATGGACTAAGAGTAAAAAATTCTTCATATAGAGGTAGGATGATAGATAACCAAGTAGTGATAATTGCACAAGGCCTCTTTTATTTTACTAAGTTTGTTTCAAGAGTCATCCATGGTTTCATGCGAAACTAACCTATGAACAAAACAAGCAAACTAACAAATAAAAAAGCAAAGCAAGAGCAGAAGAAAAAATGAAAGTGAAGATAGTAAATACGAAAGCAAATAAAGAAACAAAGAAACAAGCAAACAAAAAAAAGAAAATAAGAAAACAAGCATGCAATCAAACAAACTGAAAGTTAACACTAATCCTACTCCTAAACTAAGGGTGCATGGGCCTGATCACATGAAGTGATATTTCCAATGTAGCCACCGGCACATTCGTTGACCTATGTTGGTGAAGGCTTCATCTGCTAGCAACCCAGTTTTGTGAACCAATAAGAAAGAGAGATAAAACAATGAATACAACCACACTTCGTGTTTGAAAATGCCCATAGGACATAAGTAAGTGGGAGTACACGAAAATTAGTCCGTGGACTTATCATGGTGTTGTGTGACACTGCATGAAACTTTAAAGCATAAAAACACTCTTTACTATGACATGCAAGCAAATGAAAGAAACAAAGACAACTGGCATCGTACACGTGTGCTTTTAGTGTAAGATTCCTCCAATGCATGAGCAATAGGATCATGCAATTCAAGTGGAGGAAGCATGATCTGTGGGTGAGATTGATCTTCGATGCATATAGATGAGTGATGAGGAGCCTTGGGTGATTGAACAGTTTCCTGATCGAAAGTGAGACCAATCTCCACACAACGAGGGATTGACATAACCATCAGCTCAGGCTGATGCGCATCGACAGTCTAGAGTGTTCCAACTGTTGGCATTATGACACAGGTGTTTTCCTTGATGGAAATTCACTCATATGATAGATCACAGTTCAAGATCACAGAATGAAGGAAGAAGAGGTATACGTAGGTTCCCCTTGACCAAACCGCATATACACGTAGATTCACAGACCAAAAGGCGCATATATGTATACACACACTTTCACGCCAGGAAAAGCATGTACATGGTGGAAAACTTGGTTATTGGTACGTGGTATTTGGTCCTAGGTATTTTGACCCATGGTATTGGTCCGAGGTATCTTGTCCGAAGTGTTGACCCCAGGTATTTGGTCCAAGGTATTGAATCTAAGTGGTTTTGGACCATGGTATTAAGTAAGGCCTAAGACTATAAAAGGAGGAGGAGATCATTAGGCAAGGGCACTGAAGTATTGAATATCTACTAAAGAGCAAGATCTAGAATACTGGTCATGGGTTATGGATCTAAATTAAGGACGAACTTGAGCGGTTGAAGAAGGAGAAGTTCTATTGATGGGTCAAGATCTTAAGACTTGAAGAGAAGTATCTTTGTGTGGTTTTGATCTTTTTAATTAGCATATGTCATAATCTGTAAATTTTATGACATGGGTATAACTAATGTCTAAGTAGTGGTACAGGTTAAATCATCTTTTTCAGATCTATATGTAGGTTCAGTGTAGCAAAGGCATGTATACATGCTTGTTCGACATTTCAAAACTGTGTATACGCAGGTCCGCCTTGAGAAAAGTGCATATGCATGCAGGTTCAACACATTGAAGTAGCATACACCTCATAAAATATGTTTTAGCTACTTCTATTTACTGTTGCAGAGTTCTAGGTTCTAGATTGGGTCCTGGTTACTATTACTGGTTACAACATCCAGAAAAGTGATTATTTGATTCAATTTTGATTGGTACAAAGGAGATTGGTTGATGTAGATATATTTGATGTTTGATTGATGTTGTTGATGGATCCAATCTAAAAATGTATGAAACGTGGTCCCTGGAAGAAAAGAGAAGGTTGTAGCCTTCTGTAGGTCAGCACCTACATACTAGTAAACACATCAGCTAGTACAACAGCTAAGGGGGTTGTAACTCCCTTCCAGGAAAAAATAGAGAACGAGATAAGGTTGTATCCTTCTACAGGTAGAATCTTACGTACTGTTATAAGGCTACACCAGTACAAAATTTGTAAAAAGAAGTTTCTTACTAAAGAAAGATAGAGATGACTACAACAGGTGGTTTTCACCCACATTGGGTTTCCACCTTATATCTTGTGTTAATGTGTGTGATTTCCTGTTCTGTATATTGCATCTGGTTACTGTTTATATGGTTATGATACACAGATTAAAGATCAACTAACTAAATTATAAGTTTGCAAGTTATACGCTGGTTGCTCTAAACATAGTTGTGTATACACACAAGTTACATTAACAAAAGTAGCATATATAAAGCTATTTATGGAAATGAAATATTGTTAACTTGCTAATACTGATTCACCCCCCCTCTCAGTATTATTTCCAACAATTGGTATCAGAGCAGGTCCTTCAAAAGAAGCTTGATGACTTGAAGGAATATCTATCATCATGGGCAGCTACAAAAGAGAAGGATTCATTAGACCACCAATCTTTGATGGGAGAAATTTCATCTATTGGAAGGTAAGAACCACGACCTATCTTCAATCTCTTGGAACAGATGTTTGGGAAATCGTGGAAGGAGGATATACATTTCCATCAGAAATTGCTACAGATACGGTAGGTAAAAAGTAGTATGAAACAAATGCCAAGGATGTCAATACTCTATTGGGGAGTCTTTCACAATCAGAATTTGTCAAGGTAATGCAGCTCAAAACTGCCAAAGAAATATGGGACAAGATCGTTCTAAGCTGCAAAGGAGGCAATCAAGTAAAACGTTGCAAAACTACAATCTCTCAGAATTCAATATGAAACTTTCAAAATGCACAATGATGAAAGTATAGATCATTAATTCCTACATATAGATGATATTATTAATTGCATGAAAAATTTGGGTGAAGAGATAAAAGAAGTCACTTTGGTGGAAAAGGTTTCAAGATCCTTGTCTTCTAAGTTTGAATCAAAAGTTTTTGCCATAGAAGAAAAGCAGGATCTTTAGAGTATGACTATGATATAGCTGCACGAAATCCTAACTGCTGTTAAAATGAGAAAAAGAGCTCCATCAGATATGAGAGAAGTCGCATTCAAGGCTTCAAGAAGAGAAGAGCTCGATGAATCAGGACACATTTTAGAAGGAGAGGAAGAAGCAAACTTTGTCAAAAACCTTCAACGAGGTTCTGGAAGATTCAGAGGTAAACTAACTTTCAAATGCTTTGCTTGTGGAAGAGTTAGTCATTATGTAGCCAAATGTCCTCATAAAGATAAACTTGATAAATGTAATGAATTAACAAAATGGAATAGAAAACAAAATGTAAGTAAGAAGAGCTACTATACGCATGAAGATAGTGATGGTTTATCAAATAGTGATGAAGATGAATATGGTAATTATTATAGACTTTTGATGGCTTTTGAATATGATGATTTCTTGGATGCTTTAGATGAAGATGGTCTATGTGAAGAAATTTCTAAACTTCAAATCTGTTTAGAAGAAAAAAGTATGATTATAGATACTCTGACATTCCAACTTGCTGAAAGGGAAAAACACAATGAAAAGTTAGATTGTGAAATTGTGGGTCTAAGAAAATATATTGAGAAAAGAAAAGCTCTCAATCTTAGATTTTCAAAAGGATTAGAAACTTTAGATGAAATTATCAAAGTGTAGTGTTCTCCTCTGATAAAGAGAGGTCTTGGATATACTGAAGAAGCATCTCAAGCATAGAAGCCATCAACCTCCAAAAGCTATCTTGATATAGCAAGGAGAAGTGAACAAGTTGACAATCATTAGCAAAGGCATAAAGTAGATCACCAAGTAAATCGGGTTCATTCTACTTCAAGGATGAACAGAAGCTATAACCAACCACAGGTAAATCGGTCTCAATTTGCTTCAAGAATGAATGTCAATGGAAACTACAATCATTAGGTCAGTAAATTCGATAATCATAGGAATTTCTTTAATGGCTAATGTTTTTCATGTCATAACTTTGGACACAAAGCTCGTCAATGTGTTGCTTACAAGAACATCATGACTAGAGAAGCACGGAATCAAAGGAATGTGACTGGGATCATGAAAAGGACCTACAATAACATTTCTGCTCTTGAGAATGAAATAGAATGCTCTATATGTAACAACTTTGGCCATGAAGATTTTAAATGCAGGAGTAGATTTCAGCAAACATCTCAAAAAGAGCAAGCTTCATCGGGTCCCAAAACATGGAGAAAGAAAGAACCACAAATAGAAAGATGTGGAATAGCCTTGTATGTAGAAGGATAAGAAAATTAGTGGTATATTGACAGTGGATGCTCGAAACACATGATAGGTGATAAAGAAAAACTTCATTCATATAATGCCTTAGAAAAGGAAAACAAGATCTCATTTGGTAATGACACTCCTGCAGTCATAAATGGTAAAGGTTTTGTTCTCTTAAAAGACAAGGTTAAAGCTCAGAATGTTATGTGTGTTGATGGTCTAAAGCATAACCTATTAAGTGTCAGTCAAATGTGTGATCAAGGAAATGAAGTTGTATTCCGATCAAATGGATGTGTTGTTCGTGAGCTTGATATAGGAGAAACAATGATAAAAGGTGTAAGAACTCCAAACAAGTTGTACATACTCAAGAGAGGACAACAACAGTGCTATCTAAGAAAAAATGATGAACACTGGCTATGGCATAGAAGACTGGGGCATATAAGCTTCCCTCAAATAAGAAAACCATGCAGATACCGGGTGGTTCGTGATCTTCTAGATATCCGCATTCCAGAAAATAGAATATGCAAGTCATGTTAATTTGGTAAGCAAACCAAAACACATTTTCGTGAAAAGGAAGGATCACCTAGTAAGCCTCTTGAACTTGTTCATACTAACTTATGTGGACCATCAAGGAAAAAGTCACCTTGTGGAGAAGAATATTTTATATTGTTCATTGGTGATTTTTCAAGACTCTTTTGGATAGGACTTCTAAAGCATAAAGACGAAGCTTTCAAAATGTTCAAAGCCTTCAAAGCCTTGGTTGAAAATGAATTAGATCCCAAAATTAAATGCCTCAGGTCTAATTGAGGAGGGGAATTTACCTCAGATGAATTCTTCGACTTCTGTGAAGAACATGGAATAAGAAGTTAATTCTCTACCAAAAGAACTCCTCAGCAAAATGGAGTGGTAGAAAGGATGAATAGAACTATTCAACAAATGGCTCGTGCTATGCTAGATGAGTCTGGAACTCCTGCAACCTTCTGGGGTGAAGCTGCATTTACTGCCATCACTATTCTCAATAAAAAAAATGTTCGGGTAAACAACACTCAAACACCACATGAACTTTGGTATGGTAAGACTCCTATAAAATACTTCAAAGTTGTTGGGAGCAAATGTTACATCAAAAGGACTGATGAAAAACTTGGCAAGTTTGAACCTAGAGCAGATGAAGGAATTCTCCTTGGTTACTCTTCCCGAAGTAAAGGATACAAGTGTTATAATAAAAGACTTGGGGAATTGTTGAAAGTATTGATGTTGTGGTTGATGAAGTACGAAAAAATCCAAAGCAGGTAAAAACTGAAGATTATGAAGAAGATGAGGACTATCCTTCCACATCAAATCAGACTAATTCTAAAGAAGAAACCAATGAGGCACCAAAAGAGTAGATAAGGGTAGAAGAAAAGACTCCATCCAGGTATGTTAAGAAGAATCTTCCAGAGACTCAAATTTTGGGGCAGAAAGAGGCAGGTGTGCAGACAAGAAGAACTATTATATAAGCTTCAAGATATCTAGCATTGCTTTCCTCTGTCGAACCACAAAATGTAAATGAAGCATGCAAATATGAATGTTGGGTCAAGGCCATGAGTGAAGAACTTGAGCAAACTGAAAAGAATAATACTTGGGAATTGGTTCCTAGACCTAATTATAAGAATGTCACAGCAACCAAATGGATATTAAAAAACAAGCTGAATGAAAATGGAGAAGTTATTAGAAACAAGGCCAGACTTGTCTGTAAAGGGTATGCTCAACAAGAAGGTATAGACTTTGAAGAAAATTTTGCACCTGTTGCTAGACTTGAAGCCATAAGAATGTTCCTTTCGCTTTCTAGCTTTTAGAAGTTCAAAGTGTATCAAAGGGATGTGAAATCTGCCTTTCTTAATGGAGACCTAGAAGAAGAAGTATATATTGAGCAACTAGTCAGATTCATCCTTGGAAATGATCCAAAAGTTGTATGCAGACTTAGAAAGGCTCTCTATGGTCTAAAAAAAGCTCCAAGGGCCTGGTATTATCATCTTGACAAATACCATCATCAACAAGGTTTTTCAAAAGGATCAGCTAATAAGAATCTATATATAAAAATTGACAACGATAAATTACTAATACTTGTTGTGTATGTTGATGATATCATTTTTGGTAGCAATGAAGAAGCCATGAGTCAAAATTTTTATTTGGTAATGCAAAAAGAATTTGAAATGTCCCTGCTTGGTGAGCTCACATATTTTCTTGGCTTACAAGTTCAACAAAATAAAGATGGTATTTTTAGATCACAAACCAAGTACCTCAAGCATATCCTGTAGAAATATGGCATGGAAGATTCTAAACCAGTATGTACCCCTATGGTAACAAGATCCAGCCTCAGCACAAATGATGAATCAATAGTAGTACATCAACCAACCTACAGATCCATGATTGGTAGTCTGCTCTATCTAATAGGTACCCAATTAGACATCATGCATGCAGTAGGAATAGTTGAAAGATTCCAAGAAAATCCAAAGGAATCACACCTTTAGGCAGTCAAAAGGATCTTCAAATATCTTCAAAGAACTTAGAATTTTGGCTTATGGTATCCTAGGGACACAGAGCTTACACTTCATGCATACACATATGCAGATTGGGCAGGAAGTGTGGATGATAGAAAAAGAACTAGTGGTGGTGCACTCTATATGGGTTCTAGATTAGTGTCTTGGTTCAGCAAGAAATAAAGTTCAATTGCATT
Organism: Pinus taeda; assembly: GCA_000404065.3. NCBI lineage: Eukaryota > Viridiplantae > Streptophyta > Pinopsida > Pinales > Pinaceae > Pinus > Pinus taeda. The sequence continues at coordinate 22,447 of APFE030471916.1, read as the reverse complement.
ATCTATAGCTGAAGCAAAATATGTGGCTATTTCATCTTGTTGCACACAACTCCATTGGATGATGCAAACATTGCAAGACATTAAGATCACGTGTACTCCACCCATCTCCATTCCATGTGATAATACAAGTGCAATCAACATTTCTAAGAACCCAGTCATGTATTCCAAGACCAAGAACATACCTATCAAATATCATTTTCTTCGTGAACAAGTGCTTGAACAAAAGGTCAAATTGGAGTATGTTCCCTCCAAGGAACAGGTTGTTGATATATTCACCAAACCACTACCCAAAGAGACATTTGAATATCTCAGACAAAAGTTGGGATTGGTTGATGCATCATCTTGCTGTTGAAACCTATCTAGTTCAAAGAAAAGTGGTTGTATGCAAGTTTCATGAAGCATAGCCACGTATATATGCCAGTTGCTATGGATGCAGTCGCGTATATGTTAGTTTGAAGAAAAATAGTGGGCCAGACTCAGGATGAAAAGAGTCTAATATGGGTCTGATAGATACCATCTGGCACAGGTTCAGGGGGAGCATATACTTCTAAGAATTCATTGTTGGCATTATATTAGAAGATCATGGTACAATTTCACAGTTGTTTTTTATTCAGGTGGAACAGGTGCAGAGGGAGATTATGGTTGCTGGTTTGGATGGTCATTGATAGATGCTACTGATGATAGTTGTTGATGACTATCATAGTCTTGTTTTAGATATTTTGTCTCTATGTTATGTATATATTTTATTATAAAGGTCATGTAATGACCTATTTTATGCTTGGGAGCATGAATAACATAGTTTAGCATATCAGAGAATTTAGCATGTACTCAGGGGGAACATAACCCTTTGCCCTTGATGACAAAGGGGGAGAGTGACTTCGGGTTGCCATCAAGTCCAAAGGGGGAGATTGTTGGCATTATGACATAGGTTTGGTGCTATGACACAGGCGTTTTCCTTGATGGAAACTCACTCAGATGACAGATCATAGTTCAGGATCACATAATGAAGGAAAAGGAGGTATACGCAGGTTCTCCTTGGCCAAACTACGTATACACGCGGATTCGCAGACCAAAATACGCGTATGCGTATACATGCACTTTCACGCAAGGAAAAGCATGTAAATGGTGGAAAACTTGGTTTTCGGTCTGTGGTATTTGGTCCTTGGTATTTTGACCCATGGTATTGTTCCAAGGTATCTTGTTCGAAGTGTTGACCCCATGTATTTGGTCCATGGTATTGACTCTAAGTGGTTTTGGACCATGGTATTAAGTAAGGCCTAAGACCATCAAAGGAGGAGGAGATCATTAGGCAAGGGCACTGAATATTGAATATATAATGAAGAGCAAGATCTAGAATATTGGTCATTGGGTTATGGATTTGAAACAAGGAGGAACCTGAGCGCTTAAAGAAGGATAAGTTCTATTGAGGGGTCAAGATCTTAAGAATTGAAGAGAAGTATATTTGTGTGGTTTTGATCTTTTTAATTGGTGCATTTCATAATTTGTAAATCTGATGATCTGGGTATAACTAATGTATGAGTAGTGGTAAAGGTTAAATCATCTCTTATATATCTATATGTAGGTTCAGTATAGCAAAGGTGCATATACACATTTGTTTGGCATTTCAAAACTCTGTATACGCAGGTCTGCCTAGAGAAAAGTGTGTATGCATGCAGGTTCGACACTTTGAAGTAGTGTACACCTCATAAAATATGTTTTAGCTACTTCTGTTTAATATTACAGAGTTTTGGGTTCTGGATTGTGTTTTGTTTACTGTTACTAGTTACGACATTCAGAAAAGTGATTGTTTGATTCAATTTTGGTTGGTACAAAGGAGATTGGTTGATGTAGATATATTTGATGTTTGATTGATGTTGTTGATGGATCCAGTCTAAAAATGTATTAAACATGGTCCTTGGAAGAAAAGAGAAGGTTGTAGCCTTCTGTAGGTAGAAGCCTGTGTACAGGTATAAGGCTGCACCAGTACAAAATTTGTAAAAAATTTTCTTATTAAAGAAAGATAGAGACAATTGCAGTAGGTGATTTTCACCCACATTGGGTTTCCTCCTTATATCTTGTGTTCATGTGTGTGATTGCCTATTCTATTTACTATGCCTGGTTACTGTTTATATGGTTCTAATACACAAATTAAAGATCAACTAACTAAATTATAAGTTTGCAAGGTATACGCTGGTTGCTCTAAACACAATTGTGTATACATGCAAGTTGCATTAACAGAAGTAGCATATATAAATCTATTTATGGAAATGAAATATTGTTAAGTTACTAATACCGATTCACCCCCCCTCTCAATATTATTTCCAACGCCAACTTCATTGTTAGATAGGTCATCATAGACCGGCGGCTTCGTAAAATCAACTGCGATAGAAACATGATCATGATCGAATATTGGAGTAAATGGATCACGACAACCGCGATCAAAAAAATAAATGACTTCATTGGCATCCTCATGGTCTGATGAATCAAATAGAGAGGTAGATGAAAAGTGGAGAAATTCATCCTTTGTGTTTCCGAAAAAGGCAGATGAAAGATCAAGTGGTTTTTCAATGAAATACTTATCCTCTCCATTGTTGGATGATGGAATAACATCCGATGTTCCCACCGAGTCATCAACAATGGGTACATCCATGGATGAAGATACAAATGTGAAATCATGGATGGCAGGCTCACCAAAGATGTCAGGAAAGAATGGAGGAGGCTCGGATGGAAGGGTGGCATCCTTCACTGAGTGTTGATGCTCAATCTCCCACTCATGTTCTTCATGAATGACATCACATGTTGGTTGTGCATCATAAACTCCGTCAGTATCTTTTTCCTCATTCACAAAAGGTGTAGAGTCCAGAATGGAAGAAAACAAGACAGTATCATCTGAAGGAATAGACAAGTGTGAAGACGAAGGTTGTGGAACAAAATTCATGTGACAACTCGATGGACTCACAATCAAATCCACGTGAAAATTAACAAAAGTGATGTTGGAAGGATATGATAGTTGAATAGTTGTGTGAGCATGATATTCAACATCATTCTATGGTGGTGGAGTTGTTTGATGAGGGGATGGCCGACAGTCACTTGTGATAGTGACCGCATCTGTCTAGGCTTGCACAACTCCATCACCGAGGAATACTGAGTGAGGCTTCATTTCAAAAATTTTCTTGGGATAATAATATTTCTTAATACAATACTCGAATCATCCCAAATATAGAAAAAATTCATCTGGCTCTTCAGAGCTTGAAACTACAAGTCATGGAAGTGCCACCAAAAATCCATAGTCCATTCATGCAGAGCCTTTTGTTGTTGTAACAGTTTTTGGTCAAGATGGTCTAGATAAAAATGATAGAAGGTGTCTTCAATAAGATCACAGAAGTTCTCAAGTGAGTGTGTGATGTTAGCCAATAGGCTACACAACCATCGAAGTGCAGATTCGTGAAATGCCTATGCAAGCAAAAAGCTTACCTATTCGTCAGAACACCCATCTTCCTCATGAAGCATTGAAAGAAATTCATGTAATAACTCAGGCCAAGCCACTTCTCCTTCACCATCATATGTGTAAGTGGACAAGAGATCAAAGAACTCCCTCATGATGGTGACATCTTCATGATTCGAAAAACAACATGGAGGGAGAAGAGTGCAAGAATCCATGATAAATATGGAAAGGTTAAAAATAGGATGAGAGGACATAGCTTGTCATTTCGACCTCCTTCTAGCACTTGAAATATTAATGATGTTGGACCCGCCAAAATTTCAGGGGATCTCCCCAGCAAGAAGTCCCAATTAGACCTCAAATTGTTTGGTCTAGGAGTCCCAGCATTGGGTCATATGGTAATTCCTTGACCGTGATTTTGCACAAAAGAAAGTAAGATAACTCTGTTGTTGGGATGTGTTATATTCTTTCCACATAGTTAACAGGGGGTTTGAGGGGTACCCATAACCCCATTTTATGGGGTCCGAGGCAGCGCCCCAAAAAATTTTGATTTTGGACCCTATGTTAGGTTGGGTGGACCCACCTATGGTTTTGTGCATGATTTTTGCACATGTTTTTTTGGACGCGATGGTTTTTCAGTCCATAGTATTGGACGCAATGGTTTTTGGTCCATGGTATTGGATGTGATGGTTTTCAGTCCATGGTATTGGATGGTTCAGCATGTATAAATATGTATTGTAACATTGAAAGGAACAAAAAATGAAACATCATTATGGTAGTCTCGATTTTGGGATCCAGTGGGAAAATCTCTGTGTATATGTGTTTTATGTTTTATGCTCTTGCATTGTTTATTTTTCTATGTTTTAGAATTTGTATGTAGGTAATTTCAGTATGGGGTTAAAACCTACATTTGGAATCAGAGCCATTTTTGGCTTCAATGGGATGCCTTTGTTGCTGAGGGGTTTCGCTCGGCCCTGTGGTAAACCATATTCAGTGGGATATTTGCGAGATCGATTCTGGTGGTGAACGAAGATGGCGAGTGGTGGAAAGATAGAGATCGAGAAATTTAATGGTCAGAGTTTTGAGTTGTGGAAACTCAAGATGGAGGATCTGTTGGTGGATAAAGATCAGTGGATCGCGGTAGATCCAGGTACTAAACCAACGGGAATGACCGATGAAGAATGGAAGAATTTGGATCGGAAGGCAAATAGCACAATACGATTGTGTGTCTCAGATTCATTATTGTTGAATGTATCAGGGGAAGCTATGACAAAGGCTTTGTGGGATAAGTTAGGGACTTTCTACCAATGTAAGTCTTTAGTGAATAAACTATTCCTACGGAAAAAGTTGTATAACATGAGGATAAAGATGGAGACTCCATGACAGAGCAATCTGAATGCATTTAATACTATGGTAAGTCAGTTAGCATCTGTTGATATTAAAATTTCAGATGAAGATAAATGCATCAGTTTGTTGTGTTCTCTACCAGATTCATGGGATAGTCTAGTTATTCGCAATAGGTAGCAATGCCAACTGCCTTGCATTTTGATGAAATAGTCTCATCCTTGCTGATGGAAGAGATGATATGGAAAATATGGAGCTGATGGTGATGCCTTTTTCTGTATGAGGATGGTCCCAGAACAGAAACAAAAAAAAGTCATCGAGTGGGAGATCTAAATCTAAAGGATACTAAAGTCCAGGAACTGTAAAGGTGGTGTGGGAAATGTGGAAGGAAGGGCACTTCAAAAGGGACTGTAAATCTAAAGCTCCTGATAAAGGAAAGGGATCTGATGATGCTCCTTCTACAGAGGCAAAAACCACCTCGGATGAAGGTGGGGATGTGTACTTCGCTTCTTCAAGTACACATGTCGATCATGAGGGATGGTTGATTGACTCAGGTGCATCCTTTCACTTCACTCCCCATAGAGAGTGGTTCTTCTTGTATGAGAAATATGATGGTGGTGATGTCTTCTTCGGGGATGACATGTATGCTAGAATCATTGGTCGTGGAAAAGTAAAGTTGAGGTTGCAAGGTGGAAGGGTTAGAACACTTCGGGGTGTTCTACATATTCTTGCATTGGCCAGAAATCTGATTTCTGTAAGCAAGCTGGATGATGTAGGTGTAAAAAAAGTGTTCCAGAAGGATACCTACAAGATGGTTCCGGGAGCACTGGTATTGATGTAGGGAGTTCGGATTGGAACTTTGTACAAGCTGTAACCTAGCGCTGTTGTTGATGGGTGCAATAGTTTTGTGATTCCTGAAAGTAGAGCAGAAAATCTATTGGTCTCTGGAGAAAAGACCATGTTGTGGCATCAAAGGCTTGGACATATTGGAGAAAAGGGCCTGTAGATACTTCATGGTAAAGGTATGGTAGACGGTATGAGTAATAGTTCTCTGGATTTTGATTTCTATGAAAATTGTGTATATGGGAAGCAGAATCATGTGAGTTTCCCCTCTGGTAGTAGGAGGGCAAAACAGATATTAGAACTTGTGCACAATGATGTGTTTGGACCTGTGAAGGTTCCATCACTGGGTAAGTCTGTGTACTATGCATCATTTATATATGACTTCTCAAGGAATACATGGATATATTTCCTTAAGAAGAAATCTGAAGTCTTTGACAGGTTTAAAGAATTCAAGGCTCTGGTGGAAAACCAGACATAAAAGAAGATAAAGGTGTTGAGGATAGATAATGGTGGAGAGTTTTGCAATAAGGAATTTGAGGAATTCTATAAGAAGTGTGGTATAACACGACAGAAGACTACTCCATATACACCTTAGCAAAATGGAGTTGCAAAAAGAATGAATAAGACATTGATGGGAAGGGCAAGAAGCATGCTCAATGGTGTTGGGTTAGGATAGGAATTTTGGGCAGAGGCGGTGGATACTGCATGTTACCTAGTCAACAGGTCACCTTCATCACCGTTGGAGAATAAGACTCCACAAGAGATATGTATTGGTAAGAAACCTGCTCTTTCACATCTAAGTGTATTTGGATGTGATGCATATGTACATGTTCCAAAGGAGAAATGAACCACGTTGGATAGTAAATTTGAAAAGTGCATCTTTATTAGGTATAAGGATGGTTTGAAGGGTTATAAGCTTTGGAACCCAGTAACAAGGAAGGTTGTGTACAGCCAATATGTGGTGTTAAGAGAGGTGAAAGATGTTATTAAACATGAAGTCCAACCAAATTAACTTGAGAAGATAGAGTTTGAGCTAAAGGAGGAAGAATCAAACTCTACAACAGAGGAGGAATCAAAAGTTGAAGAGCCACCAACTCCGGGTGTAAGAAGATCAGTTCGAGAAAGAAGGCAACCAGAAAGGTATAGTCCATTTTCTTTCTGTTCAAATTTTGCTTTATCTATTACTAATGATAATCCTAGAACTATGAAGGAAGCAGTGGATTTAGAGGATGGAAAACTCTGGAAAGAAGCCATGGTTGATGAAAGGCATCTTTGCACAAAAATGAGGCTTGGGATCTGGTGGAGTTGCCAGCTGAAAGGAAACCCATTGGTAGCAAATGGGTGCTCAAAAAGAAGACAAATAAAAAAGGAAAAGTGGAGAAGTACAAAGCTTGATTGGTAGAAAAAGGTTATTCCCAGGTGCCGGGAATTGATTTTGGTCATATTTTTTCTCCTGTTGCCAACGTAACTTCTATTACATTACTTTTATTTGTTGTTGCTGCTTTTGATTTTGAGGTAGAATAGATGGATGTGAAGACAAAGTTTCTTCATGGGGATCTAGAAGAGGATATCTACATGAAACAACCTAAAGGCTTTGCGGTGAAGGGTAAGAAAGAACTGGTATGCAAGTTAAAGAAGTCTCTGTATGGGTTAAAATAGTCACTAAGGATGTGGTATCAGAAATTCGATACATTTATATGGTGACTTGGCTTCACCAGAAGCAAAGTAGATCATTGTGTGTATTTTAAATTAATTGGTGGCCGTGTTATTTATTTGGTCTTGTATGTGGATGATATGTTGCTAGTTGGAAATGACAAAGAAATTATCAAGGATTTTAAGACCAAATTGTCCTCCAAATTCGACATGAAAGACCTTGGTGCTACAAACTATATTTTGGGCATGGAAATTAAAAGAGATCAGGCAAAGAGGAAGCTTTGGTTAAACCAGAGGATGTATGTCGAGACAATACTGCAGAGGTTTAATATGCAGGATAGTAAACTAGTGAAGGTTCCTATTCCTATAGGTGTGAGGTTATCTGCTGAACAATGTCCCAAGACCAAGAAGAGGAAGAGGACATGTCCCGTGTTCCATATGCAAGTGTAGTCAGTAGCTTGATGTATGCAATGGTCTATGCTAGACTAGATATTTCACATGTAGTAGGAGTATTGAGCAGGTTTATGTCAAAACCAGGAAAGAAGCATTAGACAACAGTGCAGCAGGTTTTCAGGTATTTGTGTGGCACTAGTGATTATGGTCTATGCTACCAAGGAAGACCAAGATTGTACAGAGTGTTAGATATTCTTGCCTTTGTTGATGCAGACTGGTCTGGAGATCTAGATCAGAGAAGATCTACAAGTAGGTATGTGTTTAACCTATTTGGAGGTGCAGTCAGTTGGATGAGTAAGAAACAATCTGTAGTCGCACTATCAACTACAAAAGAAGAATACATGGCAGCCACTCATGCAAGCAAGGAAGTAGTTTGGTTGCAGAGATTGTGTTCAAGTATGGGGTTAGTACAAGAAGCTATAAGGATAGACTGTGACAGCCAAAGTGCAATTTTCTTGGCAAAGAACCCTGCATATCATTCAAAGACAAAGCACATTGATGTTCAGTATCACTTTGTGAGGGACATGATAGAAGACAAAAAGGTATTGCTAGTGAAGGTGGACACTTTGAAGAATACCGCAGATGCATTGAAAAAATCTGTGAGCTCTGAGAAGTTCTCCTGGTGTAGAGAAACAATGGGCATTTCAGGGCTGAAAAAATGACTAAGCTCTCATATGGCCCCCTTGTGGAAAGAAAACAACAAGTGGGAGAATGTTGGGTTGTGTTATATTCTTTCAATGTAGTTAATACGGTGTTTGAGGAGTACCTGTAACCCCACTTTGAAAATTTTGATTCTGGAACCTATGTTAGGTTGGGCAGACCCACCTATGGTTTTGTGCATGATTTTTTGCAGATATTTTTTTGGACACGATGGTTTTTCAGTCCACGGTATTGGATGCAATGGTTTTCGGTCCATGGTATTGGATGTGATGGTTTTCAGTCCATGGTATTGGATGCTTCGACATGTATAAATATGTATTGTAACATTTAAAGGAACAAAAAATGAAAAATCAAGCTAGTAGTCCCAGTTTTGGGATCCAGTGGGAAAATCTCTGTGTATATGTGTTTTATGTGTTATGCTCTCGCATTGTTTAATTTTCTGTGTTTTAGAATTCATATGCAGGTAATTTATGTACAGGGTTAAAACCTACATCTATTGGTAGCAAGGGTGTGACAGTTGCAGCAAGCGAAAGAAGGTGCATGAGAGGTTATAACACATGGGGGTTGAAATGAGTGCTCCCCTTGGAAACCTGTGATAGAATGCAGTTAAGAAGGGAGCACACAAGCAAATATACATCACACTAGCTTGATTGTAATATGTAGCATCTGCAAAGCTCTTGGTCGATTGACACACATTGCAAGACAAGGTAACACAGTTGTTTCGATTGGGGTTGAGGGGTATATTGGTGCACAAGCAGTATAGTCGTCAGAGTCTTAGTTTCATCTCTAGTGTTGCTCCGCTACCTATAGGTATTGAAAGTACACTAGCAGAGTCACATAGGAGCACAATCATGGCTTTGCTGCCATCAAGCCTGGTCAGTACCCTGACGGAGTTACTTTCACCGCCTCTCTATGTAGGAAGCCTTTCTCTTCTTTCACCTTATTTATTTTAATTTTGAATCTTTTCACTTTTCATTTTTTCATTTTCCATATTTTCGACTATGCATAGCACTTATTCATTTCAGAGGGGCGAAAGAGGGATCCTGACTTATTGAGAGCAGAAGAGTTTGTTCCAACAGAGAAGTGGTTTATTATACCTCTGACGTGCTTGTTAAGGTTTCCCCCTCACTTTACTCTACTTGACTGAATTGACAAGGGTTAACCCAAACACAACTTACTAGAGTAGGTGATACTAGTTAGCACACACGCGTTGTGTTTTCACCAAGCTTCACTTCAAACAATAGGTATTTTCCTTTGATGTATCATGAACTAAGAGTAAAAATTTCTTCATACAGAGGCATGATGACAAATAACCAGGTAGTGATAGTTGCACAAGGCCTCTTGTATTTTACCAAGCTTGTTTCAAGAGTCATACATGGTTTCATGCAAAACTAACCTATGAACAAAACAAGTAGACTAACAAACAACAAAGAAAAGCAAGAGTAGAAGAAAAAGTGAAAGCAAAGATAGTAGATAATAAAGAAAAAACAAACAAAACAAAGCAAGAAAACAAGCATGCAAGCAAACCAACTAAAAGTGAACACTACTCCTACTCCTAAACTAACGATGCATGGGCCTCATCAAGTGAAGTGATATTTACAATGTAGTTGATGAGCCTCATACATGGGTAATCATATGGGCTCATTTTACCTCCTAACCTAGTCAAATCAACCATTCTCTTAGCTTATTGTATGATTTCTATTTATGTTTATGCTTATAGGGTGAGTTGAGTTAGTTATTATGCCATGTGGTCTAATATGTATTTAATGTAGATTATTGATGGATTTCGAGGTCAAAGTCAAGGATCTAGTGGTCAAACTGCAACAAAAACTTGAAGTAGATAGAGGAGAGGACTTATAGGAGGGAATCCCCCTCATTTATTTCTCCTCACTTCGAATTCCCCTTCGTTCAACTCAGAGTACAAGCAGCGGAATCGTGCACTAGAAGGCAGCCCAACAAGTGGAATATGATAGATAGTTATCTTGAGTCTTGGGAGCCAAGCCTCCCTGATTTTAAGGAAGTTGTTAGTAGCTTCATATGTATAAGTAGACAGGCCTAGGGCCTCACTAGGGTTGACTTTTTTTCTTGTGTAAACTCTACTCAAATTTTGAGCTTAGTATTTTATGACAATTTTATGTAATCTTGCTATTTTTTGATAAGGAAGATGGAATCCTTTTTGAGCTAGCATTGAGTTACCTCAGAGGGCTAAAGCTCCTGGGTTAGGGCCCAATCCAAGAATCCAAGCTTCTCTTTACTTGTATTTGTATTCTTTACTTCAGTTTGTAGATAGTTTGTTGTTAAATGTATTTTTCTTATGGTTAAAAATAGGTTGCATTTGATGATTTAGTAGCTTGCTTCCATTTGTGCTTTCTATAACAGGTTAAGCAGTGATTGGAGAAGATTCAAAAGGCTAGCAATAGTGCCCTGGCCTCTATTCCTCCCTCTAGGGCCATGATTTGAGGCAAAAACTCTCTTGTTGCCCCGAAAACATATATTTTCCTCATTCCTAAGACTTCTAGTGTTTGAAGCTCTCTAGTAGGTTGATAGTCCAGTTTTTCTTTACTTTAGATCTTCATTATCATGTTCACTACCTAATTTTCAATAGTCCTTTTGCATGCTTTCCTTTCTTACAGTATTTCCCAGCATTTCCTTCTATACATCATAGTTTAGGCCATTTTAATGCAAAACATTATTTTTCCTAGGATGCACTCATTTCATTGGTTGCTTGATTTTCTTGGTTCACTGTCAGTTTTTATATAGCAGATCTCTTCCAGTAGTAGGCTAGCTTACCAGAAATCAAACCCTCCATCTAATTCATGCCCTATAGGTCTCCCAAATGTCACCTCAATTCTGCCCTAGTTTCCTTCATTTTTCATAGAACTTCTTCCTCTCTCCTTGAGCAAACCCAATCATCTTTCTCTCTCCTGGTGATTCATGGTAGACCTTAGGCACCCTAACACCGCATTCCAACCTTCATCCACCTTTTCCACTGATTCTCACACCCTCCAAATAATGAAAATTGCTCTCGGCCTCCTCTTGTAGGCCTCGTGTAGTTTCCCTGTTTTCCTCCTGTAGTTTTCTCGTGTCCTCTTGTAGTTTTTCCTGTATCCTTTATTTTGAAGGCCAAGCATGGGAAAAGCCTCCAGAATGCCACCTAATACCTCCTAGGACCTATCCACACCATCCTACATCCTCCCAAGCTCAAAAACCGCCCTCTAATGCCACCTGTTTGTTGCCACACTCAAACACAATAAATTAGATGCATCTTAAATTCACATAAAAACACATAAAAATCCAAAAATATGTTTTTTGCATATTTACTTCTAGAAATGGCATCATTAGATGTTGTTTACTTCCTTGAGTAGGTAATGGCATTTCTTTCATGTTTTTCGTAGTGTTTTTAGAAAAAGTAGAATTAGCTTGTTAATTAGGGTTTAATAGGTTTTTCTTTACATTCCAGTCTTTCTCCTTTCTATAGTTAGAATAGCATCTGTAGAGTAATCTTTCTTTCCTTTCATCATACATAGAGCTTCTTTTGAAATCTATAGAAGTTGGCTTGAGCTCCTAGTGATCTCGTGCCATCTGACCAAGTTACAACCCACAGTTAGAACTAGTACTTGTGCATATAGCACCGACACTTCCAAGTTTGTTACGAACTACTGGGTTGATAAAAGTAAAGTTGGTAGCCCAGGAGTTGCAGTATCCTTGCTGCAATACTGGCACTCCCCACTTTTTGGCGTTGTTGCTGAGGAAGCATCAGAGTATTCTGTGATTACTGCTTTCTTCTATTTCCTATTGCAACATTATGCTAATAGTTTATTTCGGCAAAAGTAGACTAGTCATTTCTTTTCTTTCAGATATGCATTTCCTTGCTTTCCTTTTCAATTCTGCAAATTTCCATTCAACAAGTTCATTTCAGTTAGTTGCAATTTGTTTTGTTCAATCACAATTTTAGTTTCTGCAGGTAGTTTCAGTGTGGGGAAAAATAAATAACAAACCAACCAAAAATATTTCCTTTCATGCCTCGTAGGAGTAGAGATAACTTAGGAAAAATTTTGCCCAACACCCCCACTACTTCACATAGCCAACCTTCTCTCTTCTTCGATGGCTACAATCAATAAGAACCCTTAGGTGAACATCCAGACATATTGAAGAACCTATAGGGGAAGAAGAAGAAGAAAACATTCCTCTGGAGCCAATGGTTGAAATCATAAATGCTAGGGGAAATGGAGAGAGAATAGAGGGTACCTTCCCCATTCAAGAGACCAATGGGGACACCAAAATGAAGAATATAAGTCCTTCAACCCTACCTTACTTCCATGGTCTGACTACAAAATATCCTGACACCTTCCTATTCGAGTTTGTTGTCATCTTTAAAACTTATGACTATGCAGAAGACGAGCAAAAGTTGAAACTGTTCCCTTCTACTCTCAAGGACACAACACTGTGCTAGTTCATGGGATTACGTGGCAATAACATCACAACTTGGGCTCAGATGCAACATGCCTTTAACAACAAGTATCAAGACTATTGTAGGTCAAAAGATACTTAAGAAGAAATATTCTAAATGACCATAGGAAGTGATGAGTCCCTGGAAGAATATGAAGAGAGGTTCTAGCTCAGTTACAAAAAGCCTAGGTGTACACTTGACCTTGAGTCTCTGAAGTTGGTCCTGCTTAGGGGAATTTTTGAAGACCTTTTAGACACCCTCCATCTACTGGTCGGGGGAGACATCTACCAACTATCCTATAAGGACATAAACACTATTTTTAGAAACCATTCTAGAGCAGCCGAGAAAGAAAGGTAGGGGGAGTCAACCCATAACTAGTACATCTTCTTCCAATTCATCCATTAAAGGTGAAATTGGAAACATGCTGGAAGACTTCAAGAGTGAGATGCCATAGACTCTTGCCATGTAAATGGATATCTTACATATCAAAAGAAAACAAGAGGAAGCAGAGACGACTTTGGCCATTTTTTTCCCTAGATGCACCAGGAGGCATCTTATGAATGAATTCCCACTGAACTCTATAAACCTTTGTTTAATCTGTGAAGAATATCATTCTACAGATAAGTTCCCTTCCTTGCCTAGACTTAAAAATATGTCCCAAGGGGCCAAAGGAGTCATTGAAGAGATCTATTACATAAACCAAAGAAGGCCGCATGGACCTGGATGTTACCAGCAGGGGATGTAAGGGACATCTCAGCCATACTACAACCCCAACCAAGTCACCACCATACCTTCTTAGGGCCCCCTTACTCATCCTTCCTCATCCACACCTCCTCCTTGTTCCTTCACATCTCAATGTCATGCCCAACTAGCCACCCATTCATTTCAGTCCTATGCTTAGCCGCAACCTTAGTGGAATGCATCTCATTAGGAGTGGAGGCCCCAATACAACTCTCTTCCCACTCTTCTGCCTCCACTGCTTGCCCAACCACAACCGTTACCTTCTGCTCCAGCAAGGTAACCCCAAACGCCTACCCAGCCAAATCCGAACCTGAACAATAGATGGGCTCAACAAGTGTATAGTGGGGAACCATCATGCCCAACTTATGCTATGGAGATTCAAGAAATTAACTTGCCATCCGAGAAAGTTCTCTAAGATAGCCAACCTCCACCCAGGGAGGTTGAGGAAGATAAACAGGAAAGCGAACCAAAAGCAAATCCACCTTTTCCTAATAGACTATCCATGACAATCTAGCCTACCCCAGAAGAGATTGAACTCTTGGGAGAATTGAAACATTTATGTGTGAAGATACCACTTCTATAAGCCATAAAAGATGTGCCTATCTACAATAGGTTGATCAAAGAGAAGTGCTTTAGGCATCCAGGAAGGTGCAAGAGAGACGCCCCAACCATCAAAGTCATAGGACAACTGTTCGACCTGATGTTGGGGTAGATAATCTATCCAAAATATTTGGACCCTGGAAGCCCAATAGTTGATGTCTACATCAATGGTGCAATGGCCCCACATACCTTGATTGATATGGGAGTTGCCATTAATGTGATGACAAAGGACACAATGCTCCAACTTAACCTCCAAGGCTCCTTGAGGAAGACCATGATAGTGCTATAGCCAGCAGACCACTCCACAATGACCCCTGAGGGGATTGTGGAAGATGTGATGGTATCCATTGATTCTTGGGAGTACCTGCTAATTTTTTAGTTCTCCAGCCAAAGGCAAAGCTTACTGGGTATCCTCTCATTTTGGGAAGAGCTTGGTTGGCTACAACCAATGCCTACATCAATTGTCGAGTTGTGAACATGACCATAAAGAACGGGCACATGTCCAAGCAATCAATCCTATATCCTCCTACCCAACCCTTGCTAGAACATGACCTAACTCTCTGGTTGTAGGAGGAGGATGAGGATGAAGTTTATTCTGCACCACTTTGTACATTAGAAATCTCCATGGGGTGAAAACTGCAAGATGAGGATGATATGATTAAAAAATTGATTCAGAATCCACCTCCCAGTGTATCACCATTAGAAGACATAGAAAGAGAAACCCAAAACAACCCCTCAAATAATCACTGTGTGTCCGACCCCACTTCTCTCCATGTTAAAAATATAGAGTTTAGCCCAAAAATAACATTGAAAATCAATCCATCCCTATCTACCTCCCAGGAGAAGGAGCTATGCAAAATACTAAGAAATAATCTAGATGCCTTCGCCTAGAGTTATAAGGAGATGAAGGGAGTGCACCCTTTAGCGTGTACTCATCATTTATACATCAAGGAAGATTGCAAGCCAGTCAGGCAGCCTCAAAGGAGGATGAACCCAGCACTTAAAGATATTATTAAGGAAGAACTGCAGAAATTGCTTGATGCAGGATTCATCTATCCCATCTCTGGCAGTGAATGGGTCTCTCCTTTGGTTCTAGTGCCAAAGAAAAATGGTAAGTGGAGAATCTGTGTCAACTATTAGGAATTGGAAAAGGCCACTAAAAAGGACCATTTTCCTTTACCTTTCATAGATCAAGTGTTAGATGATCTGGTAGGGAAATAGTTTTTCCCATTCCTAGATGGGTTTAGCGGGTATAATTAGATTCAAATCAGCCTGGAAGACCAAGATAAGACAATTTTCACGTGTCCTTGGGGTACCTTTGCATATCAGGTCCTTCCTTTTGGTTTTTGCAATGCTCCAGCCACATTCCAAAGAGAGGTATTGAGTATATATTCTAAACTAGTTCATGATGCAGTAGAAATATACATGGATAATTTTACTCCTTATGGCTCAGACATTCAAGAAGTTTTATCTAACCTATGAAAAGTTCTAGATAAGTGTCTTGAGATGAACCTGTCCCTCAGTCCGGAAAAAGGTGAATTTTTTATGATTGAATGGACCGTGCTAGGTCATGCAATATCTCAACAAGGAGTGTAGGTGGATCCCATCAAAATTGCCATCATCCAAAGGGCCCCACCTCGTAAAAGGGTGAGAGATGTCATAAGCTTCCTAGGCTTAGCTAGATATGACAGGAGATTCATTAAAGACTTCAACAAGTTAGCCTCTCCTTTGTTTGGCCTCCTAGGCAAAGATGTTGAGTTCATATCGTTGGAAAACTGTTAAGAAGCCCTAGATACATTGAAGAGCAAGCTAGTGACTGCCCCAATTCTCAGAGGCCCAATTTGGGCCCTATCCTTTCACATTCACACAGATGCCTTGAAATAAGTAATAGGAGCAACCTTAGGCACCATTAACATTACTTGTAGCTTACCTACTATCCCTCCATCATTCATCTCCACCTCTTGCATCATTCTCGAGCTCCAAGCACAGGGAAATAGCTAAAGTTTCAAGAGAAGAAGCAGCTACAAGAGCTCCTAGGAATTCCTGTAATAGTTGATCCCATAGAAGTCTAGCACTAATAGCAAGGGACAACACATCTGAAGGTTGAAAAGGCATATGTAGCTCAGCTGTAGCAAAAGAAGAACCTGCAAAAGCACACAACAACGCATCAGCAAGTAGAGACAGCATGTATGAAGGAAAATGAAGGTATGCAGTAGAGAAAGCCATAGCACCTCACAGTCGATGGAAACAAATACACTTGGATTACAGGTAAGTAACTAAGTCACTCCTCTATCTTCATTTGTGTAATTAGGAATCATATGAAGGAAGCAAGATGGTTGAAATCAAAAGAGGAAAAGGTGGCTAGTTAACTTGGCCACCTTCATTTAGTTGACTCCACTTAACCGAGATATCACCCACAGATGCGCACAGTCAACTCAAGCGAAAGATGCGAAGGACAGGTAGTGGGAGGAAGATTCAACTTTGATGTAGTAATGAGGGGATGATTATTTGGGCAGTCATGATGACCAAGTAGGTGGGTACCAACAATCCTAATCTAGGCAATGTACACCTTGCTAGCTCAACACTCATAACCGAAATCAACCATAAAAGGTAATGAGAATTACTCCCCGTGCATTCTCACCACCTTTTCTTTAGTTTCTCCTCATAACTCAGCCACACAACAGTCTTCTTATGCCCCCATAGCCTTGTATCCACCATCTTCCATCAATTTCCTCCATATTTTTTCTCTCGGCATCTTCTACAGGAGCCCTACAGGTTTTCTACAGGAGCACCTACAAGAAATATACAGGAGCGACAGCGGGCTTCTACAGGAGGGGCAGTGAGTCATTTTGAAGGGAGGAAATGTGATTTTTGGCATGAATTTTAGCCTAAAGAGGTAGGGATCATGAATGCCCTCTGTTGAATATCAAAATGTGAAAGATTTGGTCTCAAATTGAAGATAAAATGAGTCTTTAAGAGGGTAGAAATACACAAAAAAATTCTGTTAAAAAAAAAAGAACACAATCCCCTCTGTTTTTCTATTTCACTCAAAATTCTTTGTCTCCAACTCCATATATTGTTTTTCAAAATAAGTACAAGTAGTATGACAAGGGGGTTTATGAGAAAGAGCCCACTAACTCCACTAGACTCCATGCACATCCTCAAGTGGTGGAAATATTTACAAGGGCAAACTAGATGAATTTCTTTGAGAAGTTTAGAGGGTTTGATGATGAAACTGCCCATAAATTTTCTCTCTCTCACAAGAACTCATGTTACTGTAACCATTAGAGGCCTCTCCATTTAAATAACCCCTAAATTCATTAGTAGGGTCACTAACCTTCCTCTTGGGTTGCCTTGGAGTAAAGATGAGAAAATAATTGGTGAGGCTGCCAAGAGGAAATTTTTCCAAGATAATGAAACCCCCGTTGAAGAAAAAAATGGAATTATGAGGGCTAGTGTACCATATCCCTGGGATGAGGTTAGCTATCAAGTGATCAAATACATTTCTTGTGAGGGGAGGCACAACATTGTTTATGGATATCATTTCATAATCCTCCAAGAATTGAGATATGGCATGGATACCCCAGCACATCAAAATTTCAGTATCCCTTACTTTTTGCTTCAGTCCCTCATTGACTCTAGTAGCAAGGTACAAGAAGGAAATTCACAGCAGCTAGCTCACCATGGCCTAATCAAAATCCTAGTAGAAGAAACCCTCCATACCCTTACAATCCCTATAGCATGGGAAGTTTTCAGAAATATGACAACTGAGGATGACATCAAGGCATTAACCTATGATGTCAATCCTACTGTCAGTGTGGAGGGAGAAAAACAAGGAGGAGAAGATGAAGCTAGTGGTGACATAGCAGAGGAAGAGAGGAAGGAGGAAAGAAAATAAATAGAGGAGGGGAGAGTTGAAGAGACAAAACAAGAGGTAGAAAAAGAGACAGAGAAGGAGGAGGAAAAGGAGATAGAAGAGGGAGAAAAGGAGGCAGAGGGGGAAAAGCAGAGAGAAGAATCCCCTGAAAATTTTGAAAGAGAGGAAAAAACTACCCTCATTGCCCTTAGTACACTAGTCATGTAGAATCAGAAGAGGAAAAGAAAAGCCTCCATGTATTTCAGGGCAAGGGAGAGTACCAGAATTAAAACAGGAAAACCTTATCCCTCATCAAAGACTCCCATTAACATTGAAGATTCACCATCTTCCAAGGTGAAAGAAACTCCTTTCAAGACACCCATAACCTATGAAAGGAGGACTAAAATATATTCTACATGGAAGGGAAAGGAAATTCTACAAGACCCCAAACCAGACCTACAGGAGGTTAAAACAATCCTATAGGAGACACTGTCCAAACTTCAAGAGACACAAAAACTTGAGGAAAAGATAGCAGGATAGCCAGAGGTGAAAGAGGAAGCACAAGAGCTACAAGAACCTGACCCCCAACCTAATCCTGACTCCTATTACAAACTAATTGAGAGAGGCAAGATAATCCCACAGAAATTTGCAATTCCATTGTTTTTTGAATTGGAAAAAGAGAGAGTGAGAACGCAGAGGTGGATGTAGATAGCCAAGTCCAAAGGAGTTGAGGATATTGACCACATGGAAGACAAACTCAGGGAAATAAGCATGGAATTGAGTGTTGTTAGAGACATAGAAGCCATTAAAAGAAGCTACCTTGAGAATGGGAATGAATTACTAAGGAGGCAGTTGCAGGAGAAAGAGACTCATTTGGCATACATGGCCAACTTATCCATAGAATAATTACAATGCAAAACACCAACCAAATCTTATGGCCTCTATCTGAAGGATCAATGGCTTCAATTCCAAATAAAACATTTGGCACAAAGAGGCATAATGCCTTTCCAATACTACAGGTAGTTCATGGATTTGTGTGACCAAAGCACCTTTGAGGACAAAGCAAATATGGCGTAGTTCTATCTACACAACATGGTCCTCACAGACTTGAATATGTGGGACCCTAATGCCAAGCTAGAGGATCTGCAATTAATGGCCATGGTGTCATGGATGAACCATGAAGAATTGAGGGAAAGAAAAATGAAAATATTGTTAATAAAAGAGTAGAATAAACCATTGATGATAAGAGCTAAGCCATCAGACCCTATGGCACTCATCAACACACACAACCTGCTTGCCAATGACCCTCAGATTGCCCCTAAATATCTAGCCAACCAGGAACAAGCCATTGCACACTTTGAATATATGCTTAGGATACTTGGGGATGACTGTGTGCATTCATGCACGAGAATATGGAACACCGTACCCCACAGCTTGCAGATCAAAGAATACCATTCCCCCATGAGGCTAAAGGAGGCATTGAAAACAGTGCCAATGTTCAAGCACTCCATGCAGAGGCTGAACGTCAATAGTATTGGCCTCAAACTGAGTCCTGCACTCATATTAGGCATGTTGGAAGGCAGAAGAGAAGAAGAAGAGCAAGAGTCATGGAAGGATATAGATAGAAAGGTGGGATTTTATGGAGAACATGAGTAGACCATATTAGAAGCCTGGAATGCTAGGGAGGCCACGAGGGCCATGAAAGACCGAGAGATTGACTAGGTTTCTTAGAGGATCAGTAACACCTTCAGTAGGGGAGTGATGATGAGCCTTGTAAATGGGTAATTATATGGACTCATTTTACCTCCTAACCTAGTAAAAGCAACCACCCTCTTAGCTTATTGTATGATTTTCTAATTATATGTATGCTTATAGGGTGAGTTGAGTTAGTTATTATGCCATGTGGTCTAACATGTATTTAATGTAGATTATTGATGGATTTCAAGGTCAAAGTCAAGGATCTAGTGGTCAAACTATAGTAATAACTCAAAGTAAAAAGACAAGACTTATAGGAGGGAATCCCCCTCATTTATTGCTCCTCACTTTGAATTCCCCTTCATTTAGCTCAGAGTACAAGCGGCCAAATCATCCACTAGAAGGCAGTCGAGCAAGTGGAAGATGATTGATAGTTATCTCATGTCTTGGAGGCCAAGCCTCCATGATTTTAAGGAAGATATTGGTAGCTTCAAATGTATAAGTAGAGAGGCCTAGGGCCTCACTAGGGTTGACTTTTTTGCTTGTGTAAACTCTGCTGAAATTTTGAGCTTACTATTTTATGACAGTTTTATGTAATCTTGCTATTTTTTTATAATGAAGATGGAATCCTTTTTGAGCTAACACTGAGTTAACAAGATGGAATCTAGGCAGACAAGCTTCTCTTTACTTGTATTTGTACGCTTTACTTCAGTTTGTAGATTAGTTTCTTGTTAGATGTATTTCTCTTATGGTTAAGAATAGGTTTCTTTTGATGATTTAGTAGCTTGCTTCATTTTTTCCTTCTATAGCAAGTTAAGCAGTGATTAGATAAGATTCAAAGGCTAGCAACAATGCCTTAGACTCTCTTCCTCCCTCTGGGACCATGATTTGAGGAAAAGACTCTCTTGCTGCACCAAAAACACAAATTTTCCTCATTCCTAGGACTTCTAGTGTTTGCAGCACTCTAGTAGGTTGATAGTCCAGTTTTGCTTTGCTTTAGATCTTTGTTATCATGTTCACTTCTTGATTTTCAATAGTACTTTTGCATGCTTTCATTTCTTACAACATTTCCTTCTATACATTATAGTTTAGGCCATTTTAATGCAAAACTCTGTTTTTCCTAGGATGCACTCATTTCATTGGTTGCTTGATTTTCTTGGTTCACTGTTAGTTTCTATGCAACAAATATCTTCCCAAGAGGCTAAATTACCAGCAATCACACCCTCCATTTGATCCACGCTGTATAGGTATTCCAAACCTCACCTCAATTCTGCCTTAGTTTCCTTCATTTTTCATAGAACTTCTTCCTCTCTCCTTAAGCAAACCCAATCATCTTTCTCTCTCTTGGTGATTCATGGTCGACCTTAGGTGTCCTAAAACCTCATTCCAACCTTCATCCACCTTTTCCACCCACTCTCACACCCTCAAAACAATGAAAATTGCTCTCGGCCTCCTCCTGTAGGCCTCTTGTCATTTCCCTATTTTCCTCCTGTAGTTTTCCTATGTGCTCTTGTAGTTTTTCCTGTAGGCTTTCTTTTGAAGTCTAAGTAGGGGTGATCTTAGGGGAAAATGTTCGCCCTTTGGCGAAATTAAGGGGTTTTAAATTTTTAGTGGGCGAATATTTTGTATCATAGTACATTTTTACAAATCACCTCAAATAGCCCACCTTATTTTAAGGGAGAGGGTAAAAGAGGTAAATTTAGCCCTTGAAATTAGGAGTTACAACCTTCCATTCGCCCATTTTCAAGAATAGGTTTTATTTAAGTGAATCCATTCGCCCATTTTCAAGAATAGGTTTTATTTAAGTGAATCCTATGGGCCAAAGGCCCAAATACCATATTTATAAAAGAGGTATGGTAAATTAATAAAAATATAAATAAATGAGAGGTATGATAAATAAATAAAGCATAATTAATAAAAATATAAATAAATGAGAGGTATGGTAAATAAATAAAGCATTTTTTATATTTACTCCATAAGTCACCTTATATACATGCAAGGGTGTAAACAAATAAAAATATAAGTAAAGTGGAGGTATGGTAAATAAATAAAACGTCTTTTTATACTTACTCAAAAGGTATGGTAAATAAATAAAAATATAAATAAACTAGACGCATGGTAAATAAATAAAACCTCTTTTTATATTTAGTCCCTTTTTGTATTTATGAATGGTATGGTAAATTAATAAAAATATAAATAAACGAGGTATGGTAAACAAATTAAACATTTTTTTGTTTTTTTATATTAATACCATGCAAAAAAACATTATTAACCCTAATATTAGTATTAATAAAGATAAAAATGGCACATGGTATTGACCCATGGTATTCACCAAAATGGCACATGGTATTGACCCATGGTATTCACTTGGAATGTAGCCTATTTAAATGGGGGAATTAAAACAGAATAGATCCATCTTTACTCTGGATCTACTAACCCGCAAGAGGTTCAAATATCCGTGAATATGCCAACTAGCATAGAGTGAAAAAATATTGATATCCGATCAAGATAAAAAAATGGATGTTGTAATTAATGTATGTTAACAATTTTAGCTTGGTTAAAATAAAAATCAACTATTAATTTTATTAATTTTTATAAATTACTAATAGTAATTTTAAGCTCCAGGTTTATGATAACCCATGGTATTGACCCATGGTATTCATGTGAGCATAGACTATTTAAAGGGGAAATTCTATCTTAGATCCATCTT
>APFE030471915.1:0-23004 GCA_000404065.3 Pinus taeda | reverse complement strand
AATTCTCTCTTCAATATTGGGGTCTAGGATGCATTTTTGATAACATATTTTTTCATCTTTTGGATTGTAGGAAAGTGCATCGGCATAGCTTTTCACACTATTCTTAGTGCTTGAGGATTCTCCTTTGAAACCTATTCCAGATTTGTCTTGTTGAGGTTTTTGATTTTTCATAATAGTCTCAAGTATCTGAGAGCTTTTATAGCCCTTTTTAATTTGCTCCAACTCCTTTCTCAGAGACACTATTTCGGCCTCGAGTTCTTCACAAGTCTCTTCTTTTTCTTTAAGCTTTGCCTCCAAGAGATATTCTCTCCTTCTTATTTCCTCGTTTTCCACTTTGAGAGAAATGATTTTGTTCCGTAGTTTCTCATTTTCTTCAATGGCGCTTATTAACAGTTCATCTACATTTCCTTATAGCCCTGAGTCATCATCATCTGTGAGTGTCATGAATAATGCTTCTTGGCTTTCATCATGATCACTTTCATCATCTGATTTATTTTGAATGACCATAAACTCATCCTCATCAGATTCATCTTGCTTGAAGAAGAAGTTTTTCTTATTGAACCCTTTCTTTTTATGTGCCATTCTTTTAGAATTTCCTTCATCATCACTGTCATGTTTATGAGGACATTTTGCTGCATAATGACCTATTTTACCACATTTAAAACAGATGAGAGGATACTTGCCTTTAAGCTTAGATCCTCTCTTCAACTTTCATACAAATTGAGCCAATTCAAATTCCACATCCTCATCACTACAATCATTCCTTTATTTCCCCTTCTTTGACTTTGAGGCCTTGAATGCTGCATCTTTGGAGCTTGGGCCACCTTTCCTCATTTCATAGGCAGTGATAATTCCATGGAGTTCATCCATTTTGAGGGTATCTAGATCCTTTTCTTCTTCTATAGCGCTTATTTTGGAGTCAAATATGTCTGGAAGAGACCTTAATACCTTTTGAACAATGGTACTTTCTTCAACTTTTTCGTCCAATCCTTTCAGGGAATTTACCACTTCAGCTACTCGGAGGAGGTATGCTGCAATGTCTTCTTCATCTTCCATCCTCAAACTTTCAAATTGTCTTTGGTGAGTTTGAAGCTTTGCCTTTTTTTACTTTTCAGTCTCCATCGTACAAGCTAACTAGCTTCTCCCACATTTCTTTGGCAGATGTACAGTGCATGATTTTTGTAAACTCAGAATCAGTGATTCCACTAGTGATGGAGTTCATGGCCTTTGCATTTGCGATGTAAGCTTTCCTCTCGTCTTGGTCCGTTGGAAGAGTAGTAGTCGTTTTGTTTTAATCCACATTAAATATAATATTTTAAATATATCTTTATATAAAATGTTTACACTCACATTATCTACATTTATATTATCTTATAATATAAAGATGTTTTAATTCACATATTCACACTTTATATTATTTTAAAGGTATTATATTTTTTTTATTTATTATCATATTCATATTAATCATTATTCTTGTATCTATTTTTGATAATCTAATTATTTATTAAGTATACAAAAATTATATTAATATAAAAAAAATGGAATGTTATTGTAAATAATGTAATATAAATATTATATAATATTATTTATGTTATATATTTTTGCACGTTGCCTTATCTTGGTCCTCTTTTTTTGCCTGTGCATATCTCCCATACATACTATATATATATTTAAGATTGAAGTTAAAAGGTTTTTTTATATATTTTAGTTTCTTTTATTCTTATGTAATCTCCATAACTATATTATATTAGAGTGAAGTTAAGAGATTACATTATAAATGAGTAAATTTTTTATTTTTATTTTTTATTTTTTTAGAGTATTTATTTAAGTAATTTGATTTCATTATGATATAAATGGTATGATACAGATGAGTTACAATGTTAAGTCAATAAGGTAGTTATATTCAAAGGAATTATATTTTGGTCAAAATGAAATAAAGATTCAAAAAACCTCTATAAACACAGAGTCAATCCAAAACATAAGTAACTAAGAGGATTTTCCCTAGGGGATATCAAACTAGTACATAAATGAAGACTAAACAAAATATATGAAACTTGAAATAAAACAAAAACTAAAGGTTCATGTAACTTATCACTAAAACCTGCAAATAAAGAGGGAAGGAATCCACATAATTGTCCTAGCCTTAGAGAGCTTGATGGGATTGTACTAGGAGCTACTAAGAGCATATGAAACAATTACTATGCCACTTTTGCTAACCAACCACAAGCAAGTAATAGTTTGTAGATGACTCTATTTTTCCAAATTTGTTAGTTGCATTTAAGTTCAGCGTAGTCTCATGCGTGCTCAAGAAAACACTTAGCGACAAAGGTTGTCATATACTAATAGAATTCAACTATGTGACAAAACTCTGCATCCCAGAAGTGGCCATGACACAAATGTGGCATGAATTCTATGACCTATAGGTTAAATAAATCATCATCCCAAGAACCCTGATTTGTCTTCATCTACTCCTCAACAAAATTAAGTTTCATCTGAATTAATAACATAATAGAGCACTAAAAGTTCATTGCAGTGATGGCAACATCCATCTTCGATTTGGTTCACTTGATAATGTCATTGCCATTATTACTATTTTGTGGCACCAATGTTCAAAGTGAACAACATAATGAGCTTATAGAGAAGAAGAAGGGGATAAGAGACAAGAAGACCTAAAATTGTAACCACAATCGTAAGGAGAGGTCAAATTTATGCATGGGAGTTGCGGTGGAGGGAGAGGCTCCAAACCCTTTTGTCTCATGTTAGCTATTTCCTACATGATTAAAATTTGATCTGTCATTATCATGCAAAGGGGACTGCATCGATGGTAACATCAAATTTTTATCTAAATTAAATACTTGATCATCACCCTCATGATGGACTGCGTGCAAGAGGTTCTCTGGTTTCCTAGATGTGGATATTTGAAAGGAAAGGGCATCCTCTAGACATGCATATTCTCTTCATAATCCATTTGGCAACTTACGCATTGGTTTTAGTGGAGTATTCTTATTCAACATTAATAAAGGTTTTGTTCTAACTAGGTTGTGTATCTTAGGTATTGCATGTGAATGAAAAAGTTGGTCTAATAATGATAAGGTGGGTGTTCCGTCATAATGCTTTAAGGTAGAATGTTCTTTACTTTGACAAAAAAGAAACACGCCTGCACACACATATAGTATAGAGGAATGAATAAATAGGTCATGTTTGTAGTTGTATGACATTATATCGATTCCTATTACTACCATTATAATTTTGTTGTAGTAGTTGCAACACCCTCCAAAATTTTTGCCTATGATTAATTTTGGAGCCTTCCTTGGTCCTGTACATTATTGTCACAAACACTATGACTCATTTCATGTATCTTTTTGGTTTCATTTGTTACTTAGGAAAAATGTCATCTTTTTGCATGTGGGTTGTCACATCAAGTGTAAAAGCTCATTCTGGGGGGTTACAAGGGTCCATCTGTGTGTTTATGAGTTTTCCTAACCATGTAAACACATGTCTCACTCATTCACAAAGTTTTGAGCATTGTCACACAAGTGTCATCACGGTCATCGTAAAGTGTATATGTGGTGTCACACTTGTCGTAATTGGTCATAGAGTGGTCACATAAAGGAAAATGTATTATTTATGTGTCATGGGTGATCTATGGTATTAAGTCGTCAAGTATTCTAAGTGTTAGATCACAATTGAAGCTTTATCACTTCACTCATCATTCTCACTGGTCTAACACTTAACCATTTCCGAAGAGGCTTCCCGACCCAGCAACTTGACCTCACCTGGCCTACCTGGTTTATGCATTGCACAGTTCCAATCCTCTAGTTGTGACCTTGACGTTTGGTTCTGAGAAATGCACAGTTCATCCTCCCAGTATTGTTTCACTACGAAATTCCCAAGCCCAAGACCCAACAGTCACCTCCATAATTGCACAATCCTTTAAGGCAGCCTGGCCTTAACTGCACATTACACAAACACAAGCCCCAATCTCTCTCCTTTATCGTATGAACTGCACAATGCTGCAATGGACCAGCCTCCCTTGCCTCTCGGAACTGCACAAAATTCTCCCATAGTGACCATCCCTCAACCTATCCCACTGGCTACCAAAACTGCACAAATTTGTCCCTCAGCCCAGCCTAAATTGCACATTGCACAGTTTTAGGCCTCAAGCGATTGTTGAAACTATGCAATGTGCAGAATCCCAACCACCTTTGACATCCGAAACTACACAGTTGGCTCTCCCAGTGTCCATTCCCTCAGTCATACCCCACTGTCTCCAGAAACTAAGCAATCTTATCCTTTAATCCTCCCTGAGTTGCGCACTATGTAGTCTCAAAGCTCAAGCTCTCCCCCTGACTACTGAAACTATGCAATGCGTAGTCACTGAGCCCCTCTCCCTATCCTGTCACTTGTCCCAGGCTTAGTTGATGGATCAGAATGCATCATCTTAGACTAGGGGGGTTTTTAGGCTAATGTCATCTCGTCATGAGTGAATCGCGGATACAGGTATCTGATCATACTATGGCAAGATGATGAAGAAGGGGATGAAAGAGGAGGACATGTAAAATACATTATTGTAGCTAAGCATGCAAGCTTATCTACCAAGGCAAATCATAGGGACACCAACTCGCAACCACAACTCAAGACTTGATATCATTGAATATTCCTATCACCAAGCCACGAGGAGGTGGAAGACAAAAGCATTCTCAAGCAGACATCATTCACAACAACAACATTGGCTTGACATTGCCATATAATTCAAGCAACTCATATCAACAATGTCATCTCATGTCTTATCACGAGTTGTCATATGCCACATCATCATTATGGACAATGTATATTATATTCATTGTAAAGTGGACGTCCAAAGGAGACATATGTAATATGGAGAGTCATGTAAGATGAAAAGTCATAGAAAGTCAAATAGCCATGAGGATAGTCAAAGAGTCACGAGGAGGGGAAGCATCACCCCTTGGTTATATATACTCCCTCATTGTATGAGCAAAGGTCTTTTCACCTTATCTCCTCCCACAAGGCATTAGAGAGATAAGCTATATCTTTGAAGAGCAAGGAATGGCTCCAATGTTCCACTACTGGAGTTAGTGATGTACATTGTAAACATGTGTCTTAGAACTGTTACTTAATGACAAAATCCTTCAAGGCCAACACATTCTCCATGCATGGATTATGAATGTTTGTAAGGCTATTCTGAGGATGTTTGTATTTCATGCTTGCTTGCACATGTGCTTAGATAGTTGAACTATTTCAGTTATTTTAGTACTTAACTTATTGAGAATGTGCTCTAATGGTTTTTATTGTTGTCACATCCTTGTGGACTATTCTATAGCATATTAAACATATATTTCTTCATTTGTTGGTTGTAATGACCATCGCATCATCTGTGGACTATTCTGTTGGATGTTAGACAGATCCTTCTGGTTCATGTGTGCCTCTTCTTGGGTGGTACTACTACCTCTCATTTAGAGGCTCACTTTTCTCCCTTCTCCACAGTAGAAGAACCTTGACAAATTTACAATTGAACACTCACCAGGCACACCTCCTCGCTTTTTGAAGACACCATTTCACCCCTCTCTCATGCTGACAGTTAGAGCCAAGGCATATCTTTTAGATATACAACAATTGGGCCAACATTTCGAAGGGGGATCCTACACCAATTGGTGTGAGGTCTAGTTGGGAATCCATATCGGGGAGACCCCTACGGATTTCCAGCACCATCAACAAACCTCTAGACATGACACAAATCTGGCATGAATTCTATGACCTATAGGTTAAATAAATCATCATCCCAAGAACCTTGATATGTCTTCATCTACTCCTAAAAAAAATCAAGTTTCATCTGAATTATTAATAGAATAGAGCACTAAAACATCATTACAGTGATGGCAACATCCATCTCCGATTTGGTTCACTTGACAAGGTCATTGCCATGGTTACTATTTTTTGGTGCCATAATGTTTAGAGTGAACAACATAATGAGCTTAGAGAGAAGAAGAAGGGGATAAGAGAGAAGAAGATCTAAAATTGTAATTAGAATGGTAAGGAGAGGTCAAAATTATGCATGAGAGTTGGGGTGGAGGGAGAGGCTCCAAACCCTTTTGTCTCATGTTAGTTATTTCCTACACGATTAACATTTGATCTAACATTATCTTCCAAAGGGGAGTGCATCGATGGTAACATCAATGTTTTATCTATATTTAATACTTGATCATCACCCTCATGATGGACTACATGCTAGATGTTCTTTGGTTGCCTACATGTGGACACTTGAATGGTAGGGGCATCCTCTAGACATGCTTATTCTCTTCACAATCCATTTGGCATCTTATATATGGGTTTTAGTGGAGTATTCTTATTAAACATTAATAAAGGTTATGTTCTAACTAGGTTGTGTATCTAGGTATTGCATGTGAATGGAAAAGTTGGACTAATAATGAAGGTGGGTGTCCACTCATAATGCTTTAAGGTAGAATGTTTCTTACTTTGACAAAAGAGAAACACACACACACACACACACATATAGTTTAGAGGAATGAATAAATAGGCCATGCTTGTAGTTGTATGACATTATATCAAATCCTATTTTTACCATTATAACCTCTAAATTTACCACACACCCCCAAAGCATGTTATGTGTCTTAGGTGAAAGTTCAACAAAAAACATTGTAAAGAGTGCCTTAACAACAAACTCTATTACTGACTAATCTACACTCCTAAGGACTAAATAACAAAATTTAATATCATTAAACTATTTTACATTTATAGAAATATTAACTTTATTTAACAATGGAAAATATTAAATCTTTGAAAATGCAAATATTTTTGTATTTTGTTTTTTAATTTATATTGACATCACTATAAAGGAAAAATTTTAATAGGTTAAAATCACCATATGTAAATTTGAAATAAAAAATATAATACTTAAGATAAATAAATATAATAATACTTTCTCAATGAAATACAACTATAGATAAAAGTATAGTAATATATATGTGTGTGGTGGTGGTGTGTGTGTGTGTGTGTTGTGGGGGAAGAAAAAAAACGGAAATTTAAAATAGATAGATAATTTATTAAAAAGTGATATTATATAAAATTTTAATAAAATAGTGTTACAATGTAATAAAAATATTTAATAAAATTATAAAATTTATCTTAAACGAATAGAGAATACCACTTCAATTGTTTGATCATTTGTGCGCTTAATAGATTATAGGTTAGATTAATTTAGACCATAAGAGAATAAGAGAATAGTATACTATAATTATAAATAAAATAAAATTTTAGATTATGATGTGAAAGTTAAAAAATAAAGGATTATAATAAAAAAATATAAAATAATCTAATTAATTTTAGGATTAAAGGAAATATCTTTTGTTGTATATTTTTAATTGAAGCAAGTATTTTTTTTATATTGAAAATAAGGTTTTGATTATGTATCATATATGAGAAGAAAATAAATAACATGGAAGCTAAAAAAGTTTCCTAAATTTGTTTTAACTGGGCCAAAATATCCATCTTTACCTCAAGTGGGGATGACATAAGGGTGCTCAAGCTTGGCCATTGGGAAATAAGAGATGAGATCATCTTGTAGAATATAGATAATATTAAAATTATTGTTAAGGAGAAATTATGGGGTGACAAAGAGGTAGAAGAAAAAATGAAACTGAGATATTATAAAGAGGCGATCAATTTCAATCTTAAAAATCAAGAGTATCTCTCTATATTGACTAATGTTAAGGAAAAAATGAACAATGTTAAAGTAAGAAGAAAATATTGAAAGTTTCATAATGGAACTAGAGGTTGGTGGCACCATTACTTCAATATTAAAAATTAAGAGTATCTCTCTATCTTGACTAATGTTAAGAAGAAAATTAACAATGCTAAAATAAGAAGAAATTATCACAATTTCACAGTGAAACCAGGGATTGGTCAATTCCCAAAGCACAATGAGATGAAAGACTTTATCGCATTTGGGACACTAAAACGATTTAAAATGAAATGAGAGAAAGAGTGAAAGAGTTGAAATGAGATGAAAGACTTTATCACATTTGGGACACTAAAACGATTTAAAATGAAAGGGGAAAAAGAGTGAAATAGTTGAAATGTGTTTTTTATATTTTTATGACAAGGAACTGTGAGATGGTAGTTTATTTTATTTTCAATGTAGAATTAATCCACCGTCACCACTACCACCACCATCTAAACATAAATTCATTGCTCTAAAATGTGTCTTCTACTTATTATGAAAAAGATGTATTCATTTTATGCTCAATATAAAGTTAATATATAAAACCTTTAAAGAAATATTAATTATGGAAAAAAAATCTATATCATATAAATACATTATTTAATATTTATTTTAAAATAAAAATTTTATAATTATATTTTTAAATTTAAAAATATAATTAAATATAAAAAAATATTTATATAAAATAAATAGTAAATTACAACATCTTATCTTTATTTTATTATTATCCTATTTTTATTTTATATTCTTTAGGTTTTATACTTATGTTAATATGAACTCCATAAAATATATTTAAAAAAAAATAATAATAAAATTCCAAATGTGTATACATAAATTAAAAAATACAAGAAGACACTTAAAATATTTAAGACTAGTAATACATGACTTTTTCCAAAAAAATATTTAAATTCCTAAAAATTAAAGAAAAATAGAAACTTCCCATTTAAAAAAATGATGTGAGATAATGTTTCATAAATCTATTTTCCTAACTTCCCATTTAAAAAAAATGATGTGAGGTAATGTTTCATAAATCTATTTTCCTTTTATAAATTTTGTAGGTACAATTTATAAGTGTAATAAAGGAAATGAAATGTCAGATATGAAAATGGTTTTAACTTCTTTTTTATTATTATTTAGGGTTGTGTTATAAATATAATCATATAAGATGACTTAAATAAATAAGTAATAACTAAGGAAAGAATAAGCTTTTAAAAAATATAATTATTAATAAAAAGATTATAAATATAGATGGTTTTATTATATCAAACCATATATATAATTTATTTATTTTTGTTGGAAACATTCTGATGGGGTGAATCAGTATTTTTTACTATTTTTTTTTAATTGTTCTAGTGATTGCCAACAACATATATAGATATGTGTATGTATACACAGAACACAGAAATCAACAACTGAAATTAATGCTTTTATTAAAACTCAAAACAGTGCAATGAAATAAATATAATATAAGTATAACTCTGATCGTGAATAGTTGCCAAGCTCCAACTTGGACTTCAGTGAGGCTCCAACCTCTAGAGCACCAACTCTGTTTTGCAGTGGTTTTGCATTTAGGAGCACCTACCCCCAATGACTTCAGTCCAGTTCAGTTCCGAGGCTCCAACCTCTTGGGCTCCAACCCAACCATGGTATAAACATGTATGCTGCTGCACACTATTCAGTTGAGGTTGTCTCACTCCTGCTCTCTTGCCTCTGTTGCTCCTACTGCCTCTATAGCCTCTGCTGCTTCTACTACCTCACACTCTGGTTCTTCACCACAACAACAACAACAACATTTCTCTGCTTTTACTGTTTTATACATTCTCATGCCTTTGCATTTGTCCATTCGTTTCCGCTTACTCAATGGCTCTTTGGCTTCCTCCTCGCTCGCTTGAGCTTCGGCTTCCTCAACACTCGCTCGACCTTCTGGCTTCCCTCCTCCATTCACTTTACCTTCAATTGATGTGCTGAAAATATAATGTTGTCGCGGAGAAATTGGTGTTTCAGCAACACCGAAATTGGTGTTTCAGCAACGCTGAAATTGGTGTATCAACAGCTTTTTTCCAAATATCGGTGTTTTAGCAACAGAGAAATTGGTGTTTCAGCAAATTTTCTCCAACTTTTTCAACACTGTTCAACAGCTGCAGCAACCTTCACCAGCGTTCACTAGCAACTTCATACAACGCTTAACTACCTCTACTCCTCTTGGCTCCTCTTGGCTCCGATGGCTCTGTGTGCTCCTCTTCTTTGGCTCTGTCTCCTTCCTTGAATATTGCCATATTAACATCAATGACAATCTGTGTCCAACAATCTCCCCCTTTGTTATTGATGGCAATATTCTTCTGCTCTCTCTCCCCCTTTGACATCAATGGCAAAGGAATACATAGAGACTCCCCCTGTCCTGCTACATCTTTATGAATGAATTTGAGTGATGATAAAGAAATAACCCCCATCTTTTGACGCAGATGTTCGAATGCTTCTCGAGGAAGAGGTTTTGTGAAAATATCAGCTATCTGCTCCTTAGTACTGATATATTCTAGGACAATGTTTTGTTCAGCTACTTGCTCATGGAGGAAATGATACTTGATTGGTATGTGTTTGGTTCTTGAGTGCATCACTGGATTTTTGCTGAGACTAATAGCAATTGTGTTGTCACAATAGATGGTAATTGGTTGATCTGTACATATGTCGAGATCTTTTAGAGCTTCCTTCATCCATAGTATCTGAGTACAACAGTCTGCTGCAGCAATATACTCGACTTTGACTGTGGATAATGATATGGATGACTGTTTTTTGTTGAGCCAGGATACCAAACAGTCTCCTAGGAAGAATGCATTTCCACTAGTACTTTTCCAATCATCTATACTTCCAGCCTAATCAGCATCGGTGTATGTAGTTACAGTGAGTGTTGAGTTCTTTGGGTACCAAAGACCGAAATTAGAGGTTCCCTTCAGATATCTTAGAATTCTTTTTACAGCTAATAAATGGGATTGTTTGGGAGCAGATTGAAATCTTCCCACCATTCCTACTGCTTGCATTATGTCTGTTCATGTAGCTGCTAAGTATAGAAGGGCTCCAATCATTGACCTGTAATGAGTTGCAACCACTAGAGGGGAGTCATCATCTTTGCTCAGTTTGCAGTTTGTGGTCATAGGTGTGCTCATGGGTGCACAGTCCTCCATTCCATATTTTTTGAGCATGCCTTTTAGATATTTGGTTTGAGATATACACAATCCTGCTCTAGTTTGAGATATTTGAAGTCCAAGGAAGTGGGACAACTCTCCTATCATTGACATCTCAAACTCTTTTGACATGTTTTGAGAAAATTCATGGCTCATTTCATCATTATTACTAGCAAAAATCAGATCATCGACATAAGCAAGAGCAGCTAGTAACTTACCTTGATCTGTGCTTATGTATAGATTACTTCTAGCCACTCCCTTTTTGAAGCCTTGTTGTTGTAGGTAGTGATCCAATCTTGCATACCAAGCTCTAGGAGCTTGTTTCAATCCATATAAAGCCTTTTTCAACTTACAGACTAGGTCCTTTCCTGCTGTCAGATCAAAACCTTTTGGCTGCTCCATGTAGACTTCCTCTTTGAGTTCCTCATTTAGAAATGATGATTTCATGTCCATTTGATAGATTTTGAATCCTTTTGAGCAAGCAAATGCTAAGAACATCATGATAGCTTCCATACAGGCCACTGGTGCAAATGTCTCTTCAAAGTCAATTCCTTCAATTTGTGAATAGCCTTTGCAGACAAGTCTTGCCTTGTTTCTGATAACTTGTCCTTCCTCATTCATTTTATTTTTGAACACCCATTTGGTTCCTATTATGTTTTTGTCCTTTGGACGAGGTACCAGCTCCCATGTCTTGTTCTTCTCAATTTGGGACATTTCTTCTTCCATGGCTTTTACCCAATGAGGATCCTTACTTGCTTCTGCAAATGTTTCTGATTCTATCATAGATAGGAGGGCAATGACTTTTCCCGTGGGTGAGGTTGTTATCCTTCTTCGGGTCTGCACAGCTTCATCTCTATCGCCAATGATGTGTTCTTCTGGATGATATCTTTCGACATACTTCATCTTTGAAGGGGTATGATGTGGTTCTCTTTTCTCTTCTTCTTCTTCATCATCTATCTCTTCTTCTTTAGGTTCTTCTTCTTCAAGGAAAAAGACATCTTCATGTTCTTCAATTTCCTTTACTGGAAGTTCTTCATCAACCTTTACATCAATGCTTTCCACTATTTTCTTCAGTCGATAATTGTAGCACTTGTAAGCCTTGCTCCGTGTAGAGTATCCAAGAAATATCCCTTCATCAACCCGACAATCAAACTTTCCTGGTGAACCATCATTTATTTTTATGAAGCACTTGCTTCCAAAAATCTTGAAATACTTCATCGAAGCAAGTCTTCCATTCCATAGCTCATAAGGAGTTTTTTCACAATTTGGTCTTAATTGAGTTTGATTCAGTGTATAGACAATTGTCCCTACTGCTTCTCTCCAGAATCTAGGCTGTAAGTCTGCTTCTAATAGCATAGTTCTTGCCATTTCTTGGACTGTTCGGTTTCTTCTTTCAACTACCCCATTTTGCTGAGGTTTTCTGGTAGCTGAGAATTCTCTTTTAATTCCATGAATGTTACAAAACTCACTAAACTCGTTTGATGTGAATTCTCCTCCTCTATCTGTTTTGAGGCACTTAATTTTTTTAATCTTTTTCATTTTCTAAAGGGCTTTTAGATTCTTAAAACACTCAAAAGTTTCACATTTATACTTTATGAAATATATCCACATAATTCTAGTATAATCATCAACAAATAACACAAAGTACCTTTCTCCTTGGAGTGCTTGATTTCTAGTTGGCCCACACACTTCAGCATGGATGATCTCCAAGGGCTTCGATGTATACTGTTCCTTTGTCTTGTGGCTAGTTCTAGTCTGCTTTCCATGTTGACAAGGACCACATACTCCCTGATTTGGTTTGAATAGTTTTGGGATGTCTCGTACAGCTTTGATCTTGCTGATATTGATCAAATTTTTGAAGGTTGTATGTCTAAGTCGCTTGTGCCATAGCCAACTCTCATCTGTCTGACTCACATAGCATTTATTTTCTTGAATCTTGTTTAGTATGTAAATGTTGTCTTGTGTTCTCACCCCTTTTTCCACAAGTTTCCTTGAGGCAAAGTTCCTTATTTCACAGTCTTTGGTGCTGAAAACAACCTTATATCCTTGATCACAGATTTGGCTGACACTTAGGAGGTTGTGTTTGAGTCCGTCAACTAGTAGAGCATCTTGAGCTTTTCCTTTTCCATTGATCAGAGTAACTGTTCCTTTTCCTGCAATTCTGCCTAATCCTCTTCCAAAGGACACATTCCCTTCCTTTTTGCTCAGTGAGACAAACTTCCTTCTATCTCCTGTCATGTGTCTGGAGCGCCCACTATCTACAAATCACTGGTTTATTATTTTGAGCATATAGAGCCAGAGCACATTTCAGCATTGATGGTCATTGAATCACCAACCCCGAACACTTCTTTTAAAACTCCCACAGTCACTATCTCCACCTTAATTTCAATATTATCAATCTTCTGTTGGACCCTAAAAACATCCACATGCAGGCCTTCCATGGTTTTCTGCATTAATTCCCAGTCTTTTCCCAGAATAGATAATTGAGCGTAAATGATAGCCATATTTTCATTCAATTCTTTGATAATATCCTTTACAACTTACTTGGAAGAGCTTTCCACCAGACTCTTGACACTTCCGTGCCTTGCGCCATGACCAAACCCCGAACCGCCAAGCCTAGAACCACCCTCACTGCCATTTTTCGTAGAGGACATCTTAGTAGCTAGCTGCTTCTGCACAATGAGAATCTTATGGTTAACTGACCGAAGCCAGCTGAGATATATAACAACCTGATCCATCCTAACATTCCTCCCCATCTTGTCTTTCATAAATGTGCAACAATGCAAAGTCTTGTCAATTCCTATTCCTTCCATATTTTCCACATCATAAGAAGAATCGAGATATGCTGGATCCTTCGTTCCCAAGAGAAACAATTATATTGCAACTTCTGGCAATAAATCGATGCCTCACCAACCACCAGTCCGCATACATGAATTATCGTCTGATGACACCACACTTGTGTATTAACTCACCACCTACTGACCCTGCAACCAAGACACAATGAAGGTACCTCGAGGAGATAGCCCTCATAACTAACATCACGCTGAGACGCCTTGGAGAACTGGCCTTCTTAACTACCACCTTTATGCTTTGGAAACCCATACCGCCACGATACAACGTCATCCAAAAGATTTCGTTTAGGGGATGGGACATGATATAATGTGTTGGTTTATGCAAATTCAACCATGTTCTAATAACACCCCGTGTTGGCCTCACTGTACGCCAAATGGTTATTGACACACAACATGTGGAACAAATGAACTTTTTCAATTTTTTTTAACAAGTATGTAATCCTTACTATGATTGAGAAGGTTTTCTCTTCTAGGAGAATGATATTCCCGATAAGCTTAATACATTTTTGGATGATTATCAAGGAATCATCGACTACATATAGAGTTTTGATACTAATATCCAAGCTTATTTTCAATCCTTGCCAGAGTGAAAGAGCCTCCACCTAATTATTTGTCGTAATGCCAAGTCCCCATGCATACTTTACTTCTGTATTTTCTTCAAGGTTGAGAATCACCCCTCCCGCTCCAGCCTCCTTGTGTGTGACTCAAACTATTATCGAGTATGAATTCCTCAATGGTTTCCCGGAGTTCTCCATCCAAAATAGAGTCTTGTTCCAATTTTAACTAAGCTTCCACCATCTTTAGTTTATTACATGTAGCAAGGGAGACAATGTGATGGTAAGAATGTGTCGATTCCTGGGTTGCAAGTTTTGCACACTTCTGATGCATAGGAGGCCTCCTTGGTGATTTAGATAGGGTGCCATAAGAGTGGAGGAGAACCAATGCTAGTGAACTAGAGCACTAAATATATAGAGCATGTTTCAACAAGAGAGGGAAAGATAGGACTTTATAATGAATGCGACAGTTAAGAGGGGATTCATTTTTACAAATCTATACCATAATGGCCAAATAACTCACATGCCACATTGAGAAGATCTACCTATTCTCTGCATTAGTGTCAAAGATACAGGTCTGATGGTGGCTAGGTCAAGGCATTATCACTTTAGAAATAAAATTCATATAGAAATAAAATACCATTATTTTTTTTTAAATCTAGGATAATCGGTAATTGGTGAGAGTTATCCTGAACAGACCCAGGATCAAATCTAACTGGCTGCCACTATAAACCTAGGCTACGTGCAACAGCCTACAAGTCACACAATAGCAGGAAACTTATGCCTCAACAAGAGCCAAGACGTCTGCTATGGGGTCGCCTACTCTTCTAGCCAAGACACAACAGGTCATATATATACTCAATGAGATTTTAACCTCATCTCGTGGGTTTCACCCAGAAAAACTTACCATTAAACCCCATATCACTATATAGAAATAAAATACTATTATTACCATTCGAGTCTATTTCATATATGGGAGCAAGGGGAAAGTGACATATAACTATAATGAAATCAAATCCTAGGTCACCTTATGGTTATTTACTTATGGTTATTTACTTACTTGATTTGATACCACCCTGATCGAAAAAGAAATCTCAAAGATTTTCTAATTTAATTAAAAATTTTAATTTTCTCTCTCCATTCCAATTATTCAAACCATCACACAAATACAATTTCAATTACTTTATCATTATTATATCAGCTCCTTAGGAAAAGGGTGACAATATCATTTACGAAAACTACACGTTCAAATGCCTAAACCAAGAATTCTCCAAAATTATTTTACATGGAGAAAAAATTTCATACAAAAAATATCTAAGTTTGATGCTTTCATTCTTAGCATTTTCAAAATGAGATGGGAAGAAAATGAAGTGAAATTAATGACACAAGTGTCTTTTTGAAACACGTGTCACTTCATAACCTCAGTAGGGTACACCAATCCTAAGGTATATTTTTATGACAATAGCAATAATTATTAGGTTTTTTCTATTTCATATCTTATAGGAATTTTAATGCGGTCTGACATGGGGTCGGTATAAGGCGATACAACACATCGCTATTTTTTTCTCTCTCATCACCTAACAGCGTGTTATATCGCCTTATATCGACCCATGTCAGAACACATTAAAATTCCTATAAGATATGAAATAGGAAAAGCCATAATTATTATGAACCAACCTACTTAAAACATAATGATTAACCATAATAAATCTAATTTGACAACTTTATCATGATCATGGAAAGTGCATGTGAAAAGCCTAATCAAGGTTTGCAAGGCCGGGTATAGCATTTGTCAAAATTAATTTCCCGTACACGCATGGTGTTTTCAACTATATTCCAACGAATATTTTATAAAATCATTTTCCCACACTTACCTATTGTGTTGTTTTATTCTCCACCAACTCTGAACCCCTTTCTATATCACCAACCCCAAATAATAATATAATAAAAAACACGAGCTTGAAAACTTGGGCTTCCTCACTCATAACGTCATTGTCATAGGCTTCCTTGCCCATTAATTGGGTACCATACCTAGGGGATGTACTGCTTTACGTAACTCTATATTTCGGTTCAAAAAGTACATTGACTATTTCGTAAATATCTCAATGCTTTCCCATCATATTTGAATGCATAGTATACTTTTGGTTCATTGTAAATTTTTTATTTACTAATAAATAGTTAGTTAATATTGTTTAACTAAAAGTTGAAATAATTATTTATAACTAATTAAGAGGATGTGATCATATTACCAAAAAGTTTTGTTTGTTTTGTTTTAATATTAAGATGATTATTAATATTGGTAAAATGATGATTATGTTAATTAAATAAAAAATGACTATTTATGTTATTTTTTCGTGAGACAAGAATAATTTGTGACTTTAAATAAATAGGTTGGAATCTATTTTTATTATAAGTTTAACTGTAATTATAATATTGAGAAAATGATAAATGGAGGGTGGAAAGTTTATTATAGATTAGAAAGTAATTGCATATAAATAGACCTTTGACAATAGTATAAAAAGAAAACCACCTTTGAGACTCTCCTCACTACAATTATCTCTCATGATTGTGAAGCTTAGCGTTGTAGTGTGATAAGAACAATTTCTGACTTTAGATAAATATGTTGGAAGCAATCTTTATCATAAGTTTAACTGTAACTATAATACTGAGAAAATGGTGAATGGAGGGTGGAAAGTTTATTATAGACTAGAAAGTAATTGCATATAAATAGACCTTTGACAGTAGGATAAGAAGAAAATCATCTTTGAGACTCTCCTCACTCCAATTATTTTTCATGGTTGTGAAGCTTAGGGTTGTAGTGTCTCTAGAGATTCATGAAGAAATATTATAATAATTAAATAATAAAAAAGGTTTCGTATGCTAATTTTGTGTGTGATAACAACAACTCGTGACTTTATATAAATATGTTGACATTAATCTTCATCACAAATTAATTTGTGACTTTATACAAATATGTTGGAATCAATCCTCATCACAAATTGCAATGTAACTATAACATTAAGAAAAATATAAATGGAGGGTGGAAAACTTATTATGGACTAGAAAGTAATTGTAGACCAATAGTTCTTTGACTATATGATAAGAAGAAATTCATATTTAAGACTCTCCTCACCCCCATTGTCTTAGATGATTATGAAGCTTAGGGTTGTATTATCTTCAGAAAAAAATGAAGAAAGATAGAGCAAATCCAAAAGTGTGTAATAATTAATAATCTCAAAATTAAAGGCAATACACCTTATTCTATCCTATTCATAAAAGCAAGTCTCCCCCCATAAAGAACACAACTATGACTAGGTATCAATTGTACAAGAACAATATAATTAATATGATACCAAGAGGCTTCCAAATATTGCTTCAAACTATAGTCAAATCCACCTATGGTTGAAGTAGAGTGGCATAATGATGCCAAGTCCTTGCTAAATAAATGAGGAATAAAGGAAAATGTCACTTTGCATAATAATATTAATATTAAAAATATTATTAAGTCAAAATTTAAACTTAAAAAGTAATTGTGATGTGATGAAAAATTAGAGAGGAAAAATTTAAGATACTATAAGAAGGTGATTAACCCTAATTTGAAAAATAGAAAATATCTCTTCATTTTGATTAGTGTAAACAAGAACAATTCCCAAAAATATCACGGCTCCAAAGAATTTGTCACAATATGGATGAAAATGAAAATCAATTTATCTTTAAATATCCTTTATACAATCATATTAAATTACAATTTTAAAATCTTTGTTACAATACTGACCTTCCTAACCTTTAATTCATCAAAAATATGGTGATTTAAGAATGTTTCTCTTAAAATTTTTTGAGTATAATTTGTTTTTTCAAATTTTTATTTTAAAGAAAACCAAGTAATTCCTTCTCTTTATTTAAGTGTAATAAACCAAATTTGATCTCAATAAACATTAACCATCATTATCATCATTAACCAAGTTGAAAATAAAATAAATCCATATCATCATATTAAAGTATGGAGTAAAATATATTAAGAGATAAAATTGTTAATCACATTTAATTGCAAAAATTGTACATATTAATTTTTTATAATATTTAAATAATTGCTGTGTCAATTGGATGTAGCTTGAGTGGTTGGGAGAAATGTTGTTACCCTCTCCACCCGTGTTTAATTTGCGCATGTAACATGTTGAGCTCATAATGAGTAAATGCTTGTAATATGAGAGTCCTTGGAGGACCAAAACATGTATATTCTCACATGGAATATATAGATATTTCTTCACAAGAAAAAATTAATAAAAGGAAATTGTGTTTTAATAAAAAAATACTAAGTTTTGTGATTTTCAAATGAAAATTAAAAGTGAAATTTTTTTATAACTTGGATGATGATAAATTTTACATAATTTCTTCATTTAGAAATAAAATATTTCATAAAAATTAATATTTTATTTCTAATCCATGGGATGGGGTAGTTGTTTTCACATATGCGAAGACAAGCAGAGCCACCAAATGTATGAGGCTTAGGACACTTGTGGGGACTTGGGTTGATGGAAAATGGATGACATTAGTCAATTCAATAAGGGGATTATGGATGGTTCATGAAAGAATAACACATGTTCTAATGCACTTATTCACCTTGGCTACTAGCCATAACCCTGAAATATGGCACTACTATGGGACCTCAAGTCATATTTAAAAGGGAGTGGATTTAAGAGAATTTGGCCCTCATGAACGTAACTGCAATGAGGGTGACATAAAAACGATAATGATGGAGGGAGAAGTGATAATGTAGGGTGGTGGTCACTAAATCTTAAATTTTAACCTTAAATTTAGACTCAGAGGTGATGGAAAGGATCTTATAATGATTAATTTTGGGGATGGAATTATAGGGATGGACTATAGGATTGGGTGTTTCCTCTAGTTGTTTATCTCAATGAAAGTCTATTTCATCTTATTATAGTCTCTACAACCAGTCTTTAGGAGTGTGGCCTAGCAAGCGGCTAGAGAGAACCGAGTGTATTGTTAGAAGGGAGCATGATGACCCCTGGTGGGGTGGGTGGGGCATTGTAGGAGGAAGGAAGAGGAATGTGGCCACTTTTTATTGACAATAGAAAGTAGTGTCAAGATCAAGGAAAATTACTGATATAGAGCAAGTAGTGGTAACAACAAAGTAGGAGTTTCATAAAGGCATTTCAAATGCAACTAAGAAGGTAGCAGTGGAATTGAAGGTGATAATTAGGGAGAAGAGGAGAGGCATGTTCAACTAATTTTTTTTGAAAGAAGTGGTAGGCAAGGACAAAAAGAGTTTTTGAAAAATGGAAATGTATTAGGTTACTAAGACTTTGGTCGAACAAGCCATGGAATCAATCAAAATAGAGTTAGAGGGCCTTCACCACACAATATGTATCTTTGTAAAAAAGTTTGAAGTTGTTTGTAAAGGAGTGATTAAAGTTAACATCTCAATGACTCGAGCAAACAAGAAATACTAAAATATTTAGGAGGTTGATAGCTCTTATACATCAAAATAGCCTTCAAAAATGCCATCATAATTATTAAATACTCTCTATCAAATAATTAACAACATTATGTAAGAAAAAACAACTCTAAAATTATAAGTAAGAAAAGTACACTTAAACATGATAATTAAAGGAAAATCCAGAGTAAGAGAACAGAGGGTGGAATGAAGAGGACTGAAACGTTCGAGAGCAGGGGAAGAGGACCTTCGTGAACTGAAGAAATTAAGTCGGAACACTGGGAAAAAGAGGAACAGACTCGGGAAAAATGGAGGAGATATATGACTTGGAATGGGACAGTCGACCGCAGATAAGGAAAAGCGAAAGAGGGAAAGGGAGAACTGTGGAGGATACACGATCAGCAAAGGTTGACATCAGAGATAAGAAAAACAGAGGCAGAGAAGAGGATGAATGCATGGGATCACCCTCCAGTTTTATTGGATAGGGAAGCAGGGTAAGGGAATGTAATGCAGGCAGTGCAGCACGAGGAAGGGGTCGCAGAGGGAGAGGAGGACGTCGTCAAGCGGGTAATCAGGAACAGGGACGCCCCCAACCGGCAGGAAACAAACGTGGCAGGAGAACGATGAAGAGCCAGGTGCAGTATGCAGAGAGGGCATATAGTAAGGATACGCACGCCGATATCAGGAGGATAATTCAACATTTAGAGGAGGAGGCGACCCAGGAGCAGTCAGAATCTAAAATGGAGGACTGGGAGTATCTACTGCCAGACCCTAGAAACACCAGAGGATGTATGTCCCTGTACAAACAGGCCCTCCATGTGTATTGGGTAATGAAGCAGCTGTTAGCAAAAGCCATGGAACAGGTGGCAATGGAGATGGCAGAACTAGCCCAAGGCATTCCAAATCTAAAGAAAGAGATGAATAACCTTTAGATAACCCTTATGATGCAGGATGGCAAGCTTGATGAGATACAACAACAGCTAAAGAAGCTTACTCAGGAAGCAAAAGAGGAGAAGCACCAGCCGAGCGCAATGGAAGACTGATCTCTTAAGATATGTTTATTATCTCCCTAGTTAGGAAGCTGGAAAGCATGCTACCCTTTGTTATAGTTTATAATGCAGTTAGCAAACAATGTTAAGTTTCTTTGAATGGATAGTTTATATAGCATGGATAAATAGACTAAGTAAATTTTGTTTTTGGATGGCTATTAAAAACTTTAGATGGTCAACAGACCCGGTTTCCCTTCGGGGTGGGTTGAGGCCGATGTATGTATGTACAGGCTTTTAACTCTTTACCTAATATAAATGGTTTCCATCTTCCAGCCACCACAAAAAAAAAAACTTATTTACAATAATTTTTTTTAACGACATTTATTTAATTCTAAGATATTCTCCTTTAATTCATCAAAACTATGGTGATTTAAGAATGTTTCTCTTAAAACTTTTGAAGTATAATTTATTTTTTCAAATTTTTATTTTAAAGAAAACCAAGTAATTCCTTATCTTTATTTAAGTGCAATAAACCAAATTTGATCTCAATAAAAATTAACCATCATTATCATCACTAACCAAGTTGAAAAGAAAATAAATCCATATCATCATATTAAAGTATGGAGTAAAATATATTAAGAGATAAAATTGTTAATCACATTTAATTGCAAAAATTGTACATTACTAAATTTTTAATGAATATATAAATATTAATTTTTTTAATAATTAAATAATTGTTGTGTCAATTGGATGTAGCTCGAGTGGTTGGGAGAAATGTTGTTACCCTCTCCACCCGTGCTTAATTTGCGCATGTAACATGTTGAGCTCATAATGAGTATATGCTTGTAATATGAGAGTCTTTGGAGGACCAAAACATGTATATTCTCACATGGAATATATAGATATTTCTTCACAAGAAAAAAATTAATAAAAGGAAATTGCATTTTAATAAAAAAAATACCAAGTTTTGTGACTTTCAAATGAAAATTAAAAGTGGAATTTTTTTATAACTTGGATGATGATAATTTTTACATAATTTCTTCTTTTAGAAATAAAATATTTCATAACAATTAATATTTTATTTCTAATCCATGGGAT
The DNA here is from genome assembly GCA_000404065.3 of Pinus taeda. Classification (NCBI taxonomy): domain Eukaryota; kingdom Viridiplantae; phylum Streptophyta; class Pinopsida; order Pinales; family Pinaceae; genus Pinus; species Pinus taeda. The sequence goes on along the minus strand of APFE030471915.1, from coordinate 1,115 downwards.
GGGGTAGTTGTTTTCACATATGCGAAGACAAGCAGAGCCACCAAATGTACGAGGCTTAGGACACTTGTGAGGACTTGGGTTGATGGAAAATGGATGACATTAGTCAATTCAATAAGGGGATTATGGATGGTTCATGAAAGTATAACACATGTTCTAATGCATTTGTTCACCTTGGCTACTAGCCATAACCCTCAAATATGGCACTATTATGGGACCTCAAGCCATATTTGAAAGGGATTGGATTTAGGAGTATTTGGCCCTCATGAATGTAATTGCGATGAGGGTGACATAAAAATGACAATAATGGAGGGAGAAGTGATAATGTAGGGTGGTGGTCACTAAATCTAAAATTTTAACCTTAAATTTAGACTCAAAGGTGATGGAAAGGATCTTACCATGATTAATTTTGGGGATGGAATTATAGGGATGGACTATAGGATTGGGTGTTTCCTCTAGTTGTTTATCTCAATGAAAGTCTATTTCATCTTATTATAGTCTCTACAACTAGTCTTTAGGGGTGTGACTAGCAAGAGGCTAGAGAGAACTAAGTGTATTGTTAGAAGGGAGCATGATGACACCTGGTGGGGTGGGTGGGGTGTTGTAGGAGGAAGGAAGAGGAATGGGCCACTTTTTATTAACAATAGAAAGTAGCCTCAAGATCAAGGAAAATTATTGATATCGAGCAAGCAGTGGTAACAACCAAGGAGGAGTTTCATAAAGGCATTTCAAATGCAACTAAGAAGGTAGCAGTGGAATTGAAGGCGATAATTAGGGAGAAGAGATGGGCATGTTTGGTTAATTTTTTTTGGAAGAAGTGGTAGGCAAGGACAACAAGAGTTTTTGAAAAGTGGAAATGTATTAGGTTACTACGACTTTGGTCGAACAAGCCCTGGAATCAATCAAAATAGAGTTAAAAGACCTTCACCACACAATATGTATCTTTGAAAAAAGTTTGAAATTGTTTATAAAGGAGTGATTAAAGTTAACATCTCAATGACTCGAGCAAACAAGAAATACTAAACAAAATAGCCTTCAAAAATCCATCATAATTACTAAATACTCTCTATCAAATAATTAACAACATCATATAAAAAAACAACTCTAAAATTCTAAGT
>APFE030471900.1:0-62518 GCA_000404065.3 Pinus taeda | reverse complement strand
TAGTAATGCAGTTATTTTATGAGCTTCCTGAAGGGAGAAGTGTTGTTGGATGCAAGTGGGTCTTCAAACTGAAATGGAAAGTTGATGGAAGTATCAAAAGGTATAAGGCGAGACTAGTAGCAAAAGGGTATTCTCAAGTTGAAGATATAGACTTTCATGAGATTTTTTCTCCAATTGTAAAACTTGTTTCTATTCGTACTGTGTGGGCACTAACTGCGTTACTTAATCTTGAGTTAGAACAATTAGAGTTTAAAACATCTTTTCTACATGGTGATTTGAATGAAGAAATATATATGAAACAGCCAGAAGGTTTTGTACAAGGTCGCAGCAAAAGATTAGTTTGCAAGCTCAAGAAATCATTGTATGGTCTGAGGCAGTCTCCCAGACAATGGTGCAAGAAGTTTGATTCCTTCATGGTGAGCCAGAACTTTATAAGAAGTGAGTATGATCATTGTGTATACTTCAAAAGTTTCAATGGCATATTCATTATCTTAGCTTTGTATGTTGACGATATGCTTATTGCAAGCAAAATCACGGAAGAGATCAACAGGTTAAAGGCTCAACTTTCTAGGATGTTTGATATGAAGGATCTTGGAGCAACAAAACATATCTTGGGCATGGAGATACACAGAGACAGAAAAAATGGTAAGCTTTGGTTATCACAGCAAAAGTATGTGGAGAAAGTACTTGAAAAGTTCTCTATGAACAATGTGAAACCTATTAATGTTCCACTAGCTTCCCATTTTAAGCTTTCTTCAGTTTTGAGTCCTAGAGCTGATGAAGAAAAGCAGTATATGTCTCATGTACCATATGCAAATGTTGTAGGCAACTTAATGTATGCGATGGTATCTACAAGACCTGACATTTCACTTGCAGTTGGAGTTGTCAGCAGGTTCATGGCAAATCCAGGTAAAGAACATTGGCAAGCAGTGAAATGGGTGCTTCGATATCTAAGAGACACAAGTGACCATTGCATCGTCTTTAATGGTAGTGAAGGATCAATCTGTGGATATGTAGATGTTGACTATGCAGGTGATTTGAACAAAAGAAGATCTACTATAGGTTATGTCTTTACTCTTGCAGGTGGAGCAATTAGTTGGATGTCAAAGCTTAAAAAAACAATTGCGTTGTCCACTACCGAAGCTAAATATATAGTTGTTTCAGATGCCAGTGAAGAAGCAATCTGGTTAAAGGGTTTGCTCGATGAGATTGGAAGGACGCAGGAGAAAGTGAATGTACTTTGTGATAGTCAAAGTGCTATTCACTTGGCTACAAATCCTGCTTATCACAACAAAACCAAGCACATTGATGTAAGGTATCATTTTTTGAGACATGTGATCGATGGCGGAAAAGTAACTCTTCAAAAGGTCCATACGCGAGAGAATTGTGCAGACATATTCACAAAGCCGGTTACAGTAGAGAAGCTGCGATGGTGTTTAGCTTCTCTTGGCTTGCAGAAAAGATGATGAATGGGCATGGGCAAGGGATTAGAAAAATTGTTGTCAAGGTGGAGTTTGTTGGAAGTTTAACAACAAATTATGTAAATTTGAGTAAAAATATAACTAGTTAGTTTAATACCGAAATAGTAGTGATGTAACGGAGGAGGCTTGTATAAAACTAGTGAATGTCTGAGAAATGTAATCATAGAGAATCAATGTTGAATTAATAGAAATTCCAATCCCTTGCCCTGTGGATGTTTCCTTGACACCCTGTCAAGGTTTTACCACGTAAATCCTGTGTGTTTATGCATGTGTTTGGTTTCAGTTTTCCAGTTAGTTATGAATCTTTCTTGGTCAATGTATCACTGAATGTGTATTTTCTTTTCTCATTTCCCCTATTCGAACAACACAAGGCGCTCAATTTCTCAACTGAAACCAATTTGCAATAGTGATTTAAAACAATGTGAATAGGAGATTCCATGTCGATGTTCCAACTTCCAACCCCAAGAGTCAATCCCCACAACCTCCGCAAAGGAGAACAATCGAGCAAAAGATGGAATGATGTAGAAAGCGATAATTGCATCAGCCCCAACCCCTAATACAACGGCAACTGTATGGAAATGTCGATAATGCCGCAGGCTCCAAGTATTCACAGATATCTTAGGCTAGCAGCGCTGCAAGTTCGTGCCTCGAAATAAAACCGCAATTGATCAATTGCGCCCAAAATAAACAGTCGACTACTTGCCTGCACAGAGCAGCCCCTCTGTCTGTCATACAAAGTCACAAAAAATCAATAATATCCGACCTCCCTTATGTTGTTACTTACTGTTCGCCACTTTCAATTTCAAATCCCCTCCTACGTAAGTTGAGCTGTTACAGAGAGCTCGAAGTCTTCCACCTCCATCCAATCAAGCAATGTTGCAGAGAGCTCGAAGTCTTACACCCCCATCCAGTCAAGCAATGTTGCAGACAGCTCGAAGTTTTCCACCTCCATCCAATCAACCAATGTTCAGGAAATTCGTTTTCCCGGACAAGCAGATTACCATTCACTATTGCCCATAAAATTTCAAAGGAAAAATTGGTTTCCACTAAACGATTCACTATTACCCAAAAAAATTTAAAGAAAAGAACGGTTTCCACCAAATTCCACTAAAATTGTCCAGGAAGCATCACCTCTGTTTTCGCTTAACCCTCGATATCGAGATGTTGACTTCTGGAAAAAAGTTGCTCTGTCTCACAGCTGCCCTCTGCCTCTTGCCCGTTGTACGCTGCACATTCTCTGCCCTTTGCCTTTTTCTTGCTGTTCACTGCATTCGCATGACCTGTGTTTTTGTGCCAATAACCTGGAAACGAAAAATTCAAGCAATCCCTTTCTCCAAAAGATCCCCTGCCCCCTAAACTTATATAGTTATGCCGAAAGCATCTTTGAAGGAGGGTTTTTACTGTAAACCAAAATACTGGTCAACCAATACGACTGGTTTAGTTAAATAGACTGCCACGTCATCTCTCCACCTATCCCTTTAATTCCTTGTCACAGTCTGTCGGATCAATTCGCATGCGTCGGCCTCGTCGTCATCTGGAACTTTCATTGAACAGAAACCCGGGGATCTTCGGCGCACTGTCATGGACATTCACCACTCTCAGAAACTTAATTCCCAGCTCCTTGCGTCGATCATTGAATGTTGCGTTGTCCACCCTCGCCCCGCGAACGAGAACAACGTTATCGGAATTGCCTCCGCCTGATCTTTGCTCCCCGAGCTGTTCAATCTCAACTCTGCGATATCGTACGCGCTCTGCATCACCAGAGCGCCCCCCAAGCTGTAGCCCGTGATCGTTATGCTCAATTTCTCGCCCCTGAATTTCTGCAGCAGACACCTCAATGTGGCATGACAAGATATTTGTGGGCTCTTCTATCGGCCGTCGGGGTGAGCAGGTGTGTTACATGTACCACAACTCAGGAAAGTGGGTTCCCGTTGATAGGCCATATGACTTCGAGGAATTTGTTCATTGGAATAAGCCATATGACTTCGAGGGATTTGTTCAGTGGAATAACTATGGAGTTCCGGGCATATTCAGTTGGTGCACGATACGCAGAAGTCTGCTAGCTTATGCTAACGACACGAGAAAGATAAATGGTTTCAATGGTATTTTTTTCACCACCCACACTCCACTAAGGATGAATAGTTTTAAAGGTATTTTTTTCACCACCCACACTCCACTAGGGTGGCATCTATCTCCTCTTCGTTGACTCTGAGCTTTGTTACAATGTATAAATCATATTTTTTGAAATTGAATTTAGGCGAATAGAAAACAAACCATACTTCTAAACTATTCAAATTACTAACTCGCACAAAAACTTCATTATTAACTGGAATCCAATTTGCTGGATGAAACAGGGACTTATTCATTTCTTCAATGGCATGTGTTATTAAAGTCGTTGAGAGAAAAGGTTTAATTCTTCGTTTACTCCGAACTTTGTTACAATGTATCAATCATATTCTTTGAAATTGAATTTAGGCTAATAGAAAACAAACCATACTTCTCAATTAATCAAATTACTAACTCGCACAAAAATTTCATTATTAACTTGAATCCAATTTTCTATTAAGTTTAGACGACTTTTAGGATGGTTTGTATTTCTCTTAAAATGGTTTCTATCTTTAATCTTAATTTTCGATTAAGTTTGGAAGACTTTTAGAATAGTTTGTATTTCCTTTAAGTGGCTTCTATTTTTAATTTCAATTTTTTATTAAGTTTGGATGACTTTTAGAATAGTTTTTATTTCCCCTAAAGTGGCTTCCATTCTCAACCCCTCTTCGATCAAGCTTGGACAACCTTTAGGATAGTTTTTATTTCCCCTAAAGTGGCTTCCATCCTCAACCCCAATTTTCGATCAAGCTTGGATGACCTTTAGGATAGTTTTTATTTTCCCTAAAGTGGTTTTCATCCTCAACCCTTCTCATGAGGTTTGATGACCTATAGGATAGTTTTAATTTCCCCTAAAGTGGCTTCCATCATCAACCCCTCTCATGAGGTTTGAACCCAGACCTCGTAGATATTAAACCTCACATAAACCAAATTGTCTGCAGCTCATGGGTTATATATATTTAAATGTTACTTAGATGAAGAGTTTTTCCCCTTTTCACTAGCTATTAAACTATTTTATATTGATTTAAAGAAATAATTAGTTTATTATTATATTGTTGTTGAGAAAAAGTGGTTTATTATAATATATAAATTTTAATACATTATGTTTTCAATGTTAGTAAGGTATGTAGGGGTGACATGAGAAGGGGTCTTTTTATCCGGCGGAATAATGAAAGGAAAGCATTTATGGTAATTAGGAGTTCTATTCCATTTCCATCTAAGGTTTCTTCTTGTTTTAGGGGACGCATTTATCATTCTGAGACACATATAATTTGGAATAAAGCCAGAGATCTCAAATTGGAAGTCATTCTTAGAATAATTAAGAATAGAACATTGGTCAAAAGAAATGCACTGTGAGATTGAATGGTTACATGTGCTATGTCATAACATCAAATTGGCTAACTCTTAAGCTATTTAGCTACCTAATTAGGAAAAAAAAAATTGTCTTTAATTATTGAGGATCTTAACTGTTTTGTATATGGTCAATCTTTGTATGAATAGGTATCTTGGGTGGTTTTGAAATTGTAAATCACAAATAACAAATTAATACAATTCATTGGCACCATAAAGATTATCTAGTTATGTAGCCCATGCTCCATTTTTTTATATAAATAAAATTTGGATACCATATTAATATAATAATGGATTTCCCGGATGCGGGTGATTGATGGCCAGGACGGTATGTGGGAGGTGCGCGAAGTGGGCAAGTGGTAGCCCTACCGCGCCAGATGTAACAGTTATGGGTTGGCTAGCCGGCTCCGCACAGATACATTTATGGTAGCATTTACGTTGCCGTCCATGCTATGGGTCCTTAGCGCAATGGCGCTCAGCTCATTCCGCATAGCTGCTCTTCAGGGCGACTCTCGGCGGGATCGCTCGTCCACCTGCTGTCCGTCTGCTCTGGTGCATGTCGTCCGCTCTTTCATGTTTGTCTGTCTCTGCTGGGATATGTGTGCTTTTACAACCTTCGGCCTCCATTCTGTTCCGACTCCCGGCGCTCATAGCTTTTTTCAGGCTCAGTCTTTGGCTCACTCGGCGCATACGCCTCTCAGTTGTTTCTCTGCCCTCCATTCTCTGTTCAACAGTCCTCCTCCCATAAAGATGCTAAGAGAAAGGCTGAGATTGGTTAGCAGGCACGGTGGTTCGCGTGGGCGCGCCACCCACCAGCGCCCCTCCACTTATCTGGATCCCTCTGAGGATGCATCGTTCAACCCAGCGACCAGATGCGGCAGAGGCAGGGGAAGGGGGCAAGACAAAGGCGGAGACTGTAGACATAATGTGCATCCCACAGCCCGCTTCCGCATTCCATGTTCTCTAGCCAATTCCACCTTCATTGTCTCGGTGACTATCGAAAAATGTGAGAATGTACCGGGTTCGGGAGCTTCTCATCAGGGGGTTCCTGTAGAACTGAGGCAGGCAAGTTAGATTGCCACCCAGCGCCATGTCTTCGGAGGAATGCCTACTCTGCACACTGGAACCAATGTTGGCCCAAGCGACCCTGTGAGAGGAGAGCCCTCTGGTTCTGCGGACCACTCATATGACTCCACGAACTCAGGACGATTTGGATGCAGAATTGTGGAGGAACAACCGTCAACCTCAGATGCAGATTGAACCGGTCAGCGCCTCTGGTTTTTTGGTTTAGCCACTAAAGCCGAAGTCCTCCTTCTTTTCAATTCTCAGTGTTCATGCCTGTTTCGGGCTTCTGTCAATGATTCAGGTCGGGGTCTGTCTTTGTTTCTGTTTGTGTCAATATCGGTTCTTGTATGAGTCAATGTTTCGAGTCCTTCTGAATTGTTCAGTGTCCCTTAGTATTAGTTACTCTGATGTAAGGTCTCTGGCGTGGTTCCATAGTCAGACAGTCAAGCTTTTGCTCTTTGCCAAATCCTTGGCATGAACTTTCGAGGAAGTGAATTCACTGTAACTTTTTGTATAAATATAAAAGTAGACCAAATTAGAAAAAAAAATATAATAATAGATTGATTATTTCATTATATATAAAAATAATAAATTGAGTTGAATTCATTTGGTTGACGTCTCCACGCTATTGTAACTACCCGCAATCCATTCTATTATTTTCAATGGTATTTTAGATCGAGATTTGAGCGATGAAGAGTTATATGGATCACGCTCTGGCCCTGAGCCCACTGTTGCGCTACCTAGAAGAGCTGGAGAGGATCATAATTTCGTCCGGGTGGTCATATCACCAGCCGCATGAGGAGAACAAGGGCGTGGAACCTACCGCGGTGGACATCAAAGAAAAGTCCAAGGAATATGTGTTCTACGTCGACGTTCTAGGCCTGACCAAGTCCGACAGTTAGGTGTATGTGGAAAAGGAGAAGGTGTTGGTGATAAAATGCCAAGGAAGCAAGCGGAAGCATGATGTGGTTGAGGCTGAGGAGGGCTGCAAGTATCTGCGAATGGAAAGGAAAAAAAGCCTTAAGTTTGCCAGGAAATTCACGTTCCTTGGCAATGCCAATGTCGAGGGCATTTCTACGTCTTGTGTGGATGGGGTTTTGACAGCACAAAATTCCACATGCGATGAAGTCTAAGACAAATCATATTTCTATAAATTGACAATAAAATAGTGTTTTTTCATAACCCTTCGTGTTTCCTGGTTCTTGAAATTGTAAGCAAATGTTGTTCCATTTTTGTTCAATGGAAGGGGTTTTCTGTGTTGGATCCTGTTTGGTTATCATTGTCTATGGTTATCATTGTTTGTGGGAAGTTTGGTTTTGTAAATGTAATTTCTTTTTATAATTTGGAACAATTACATTTTATAATTTGGAACAAAGAATTGATCGTAAAAAAGCCCCAAGAGTTTGTTTAATTGGTCGAGTTCTCGTTGCTAAAACACCTCGCTAACGGGAAACTATGGGTCAATTCTCCTTGACACACTCGGGGTTAAGCTCTTTGCTAATAATAAGACAATTGATGTGATCCTTCGAGTGGATCTACGTAAATATTTCCTTGGAAAACTATAAAAATAATAAATCAAATTGCATAATATTTTATATAATTAAATTTATTTATATTGTCTTTAGGCTAGCTCAATTGATGATCGAAGTAATTGAGATCCAAGGTTCAAATATGGCGAGCTAACCTCACATATTACATATCAAATGCGCTGCTAGATTCCTTTGGAATAAAATAATAATAATTTAAATTTTTTATATATTTATAATATTTTATATTTATAAAACTTATTAATTATCATGTTTTTAATGGATTAGATGTATCAACCAAGTAGTAAGGGCTTTGTTAATGATTTTTTATTATATATAAAAAATAATGAATTAAATTCTTTGAAAAAATAATGAAGTAAATTATATAATAATTTGTATCATTAAAAAAATAACAGTGAAAGAAAAAAATAATAATAATAATATTTAAAATGTTATTATTTTTGTGTATTAAGATAATTGGTTTATATTTAATAATCATAATATTAAGTGTAAATATTTTTTTGTCAACTGGGATCATCTTAAGTAGTTGAGTGGAATGATTGTTATCCAAGCCATTTTAGTTCAAATCTCAACTAATAATATGTTAAGCTTTACTACCTTGAAAAATATTGTTGTAATGGCTATTGGTTGCCTTCAAAAAGAAAAACATATCTTTAAAATTCAAATACTAAATCTAATTTTCTCTTACATATTAGGTCATTCTTTCTTCTCATTAGGAAATAATTATTTTACCATCTTATTTCCTTCTAATGAGAAGAATTCACGTGTTTTTTTGTGACTATAAACATGACAACATTGAATTATTTAAAATAGATACCTTCGATTCATCATGTGTCACCCAAACAGTGTAATAAGCTTATGGATAAATCTCATGTTGAGAAATGGCAACAAGAAATTCTAGTGTAATTTGTCATTGAATTAAATTGAGAATTAAAATTGAATTCTATTCACATAGCAGCTTGTAAATAGTTAATTGAGTTTAATTAACTTAATTAGCTTAGGAATTTCGAGTTGAAAATCTCTTTGTAGTCATGTATATGTTCTCCCTAAGTTTTAGAGGTTTGGTACGAGTTTAAATTGAGTTGGAAATTAGCTCACTCAGTTTATTGAGTTAAGTTTAGTTAAATTAGTTCTAAATTGTTTTTGGAAATAATAGAGGACTAACAGTCAGTTGGTGCACTAATGCATCCACTATTGCTACTCCAGTTAACTGAAGATTCCCTCATGAGAAACTCATGCATGTCGATTATGAGAAAGATCCAAATGAGACTAGAGTGCAGGGACAATGTACTATCGGTGGTATTATTTATTGGAGTGTAAATATCATGCATGCATCAAAGATTGATCCTATGTTTGGATTTAGCAATTTTGGAAGCATGAATTCCCTTTAAATAAGGGCTATTCATCTTAGGAATTATGCAAGAGTTTAGGAACTTGGAGAGTTGCAGAATTGGCTAAGTGTTGGCCAAGAGCTAGCTTGTGAGCTGAGAGAGTTGAGCATACTTATGCAGAATTGTTCCAGTGAGAAGTGATGATTGATGCTATGTGATTCATTTCACTAGTTTCAATCCCACTTCTTCACCCCTGTGAGCATCACCAGATGCAATGAGTGCTAAGTGAACTATTCAAAAATCATGAGAAATTAGTCAGTTACGACTACCTCTCATGAAATGGTCATACGTGAATGACTTACTTAATGCAGTTGAATCCCAAAAATGATATCTAATATAATGCACTGTGTAATCCCCCATACTTAAATTCAAAAAGAGTCAAGGGATCTCTACTTTAATGGTTCATGAGGCACAATACTTGCTAAGGTTTTGCAAATGGGGTAGCAAGCTAAGTGGGCTTGATTGTGGAAAAACTCCACAGTTAAGCGCGCTTGAGCCAGAGGAGTTCTGGGATGGGTGACCTCCTGGGAAGTCCTGGTTACCGGGTGCAAGCCCCGGAAGTGATGATTGATGCTATGTGATTCGTTCTCCACATTTCACTAGTTTCAATCCCACTTCTTCACCCCTGTGAGCGTCACCCGATGCAATGAGTGCTAAGTGAACTATTCAAAAATCATGAGAAATTAGTCAGTACGACTACCTCTCATGGAAATGGTCATACGTTTGAATGACTTACTTAACGCAGTTGAATCCCAAAATGATATCTAATATAATGCACTGCGTAATCCCCCATACTTAAATTCAAAAAGAGTCAAGGGATCTCTACTTGAATGGTTCATGAGGCACAATACTTGCTAAGGTTTTGCAAATGGGGTAGCAAGCTAAGTGGGCTTGATTGTGGGGAAAAACTCCACAGTTAAGCGCGCTTGAGCCAGAGGAGTTCTGGGATGGGTGACCTCCTGGGAAGTCCTGGTTACCGGGTGCAAGCCCCGGAAGTGATGATTGATGCTATGTGATTCATTCTCCACTTTTCACTAGTTTCAATCCCACTTGAGTGCTAAGTGAACTATTCAAAAATCATGAGAAATTAGTCAGTTACGACTACCTCTCATGAAAATGGTCATACGTTTGAATGACTTACTTAACGCAGTTGAATCCTAAAATGATATCTATTATATCTCTTTCAAAAATATTTCAATTCAATATTTATTGCCATATCCATGTTGATAAATCAATAATATTAAATTTTTTTTTACCTTTCCTTTTAAAAACTTTTAAAAATATTAACCAATTGAGAAAAAACACTACTAACATATTGAACGATAAAAAGTTGTGTGGCTTAAAAGGTGAAAACGTACTTTATCCCGATACATTCTTAATCCATGGAGATCATATTTTGATCCTCATGGGTATGGCGATGTTGATGAGGATTGTAACTTCAAAACTTACGAATATTCATTATTGAAGAATTGATTCTGTGGACGGACCTGGCAGTCCTGTATGAAACAAGTTGGTTACCGTGCAGTGATGTTACTCTGCAACGTTTCCGGGACGGAGGTGATGGCGGCTGTAGTACCGCTAGATACGATAGACCTCACAAAATTCAAACGAGGAATAGTTTGAAAAAGTTGTAGAATGTCGGTTTCCGAAGAGACGAGGAAATTGCAGACTAGTATAATCAAAATTATAGTCCATCATTCAACGACTAAATCGGTGGAAGGTCTATGTCAAAATCTTAATAACGCGACATAGAGAACAACTTCTCTTTGAGGAATAGCGTGTTAGTAAAATTACATTAAATAGTGTCCATGAATCCGGAATCTCATTTATAAAACACAAATGTGACGATTTCGAAACTTGCAGGTCAATCAAGCTATGGAATACTGAGAATTATTAAATTTTTCATTTTCCTTTAAATTTATAATATTTTTTTTACATGTAATAGAATATTTATTTAATATAAAATTATCTTGAGTTTTAAGGCACAATTTAGTTGGTCGAGTTGCTCTTTCTAAGAAACTTGTCTATGGAGAGGTCAAAGCTGTTTGACGTCCTTGAAGTTATGTCTTGTTAATTTGGATGATAAGTAGATTCTTTCAGGTTGTTCTACCTAATTTTCCTGTGGATTAATATCATTCAATATCCATAAACCACCGTAAATATATATATATATATATATATATATATAATAATTAAATATATTAAGTAAGTTAAGTTAAAACCATAACAATTAGTAACTTATATAATATATATATATATAATTTAAGTTAAAGTTAAACACATAGCAATCATAACTTTTGAGATTCATGCTCATATATTCTATATCTATATATATATATGTTCTATTTTAAATTAAAACTACACCTTCTTATTATAGAAAGAGAAAGAGAGAATTACTCATTGTATAGAAAGGCATATATATGATGTAAATATTTATATTTGTCACTAATAAGACACAATTATATTTTTCAAGTCACTCCAAGTTAGATATCAAATTAGTGTATAAGGTTGCATTGTTTGTGGACAAGGAACCTACCTTTATGATTTGATTACAAAATTCTAGTGAGGTGTACATACTTTATATGCCTTTGGATTTAAACTTGTGACATATTTCGAAGAAGCACACATATTCTTACCTATTAAGCAATCTAAAATTAATTCTTTTAAGATGAATTTATAAATTTGATTAACTAGACCTGGTTGAGTAACCTAGCACCCTGAAAATGATGTCTTTAAGTTGCAATTTGGTTTCATCTAATTGTAGCAAGACTTTCTCCTTGGCATCATTGTGATACGTAAATAGTGCGTTGAAAACTATTTTTAGATGCGAGAACAAATCAATGGTCTTCCATTATTTCATGTCTTTGGATTTCAAACTCCGTTTCTTTGAAATTTAGTTTCCCTATGCTACATCAATATCCAAGTCTGGTACGGTGCGTTAATCCTAACTAATTTTATTCTTCAGACTTCCAATTTCCTCAGTTGTATATGGAGGAGCATGCACTCAAATTAAATTAGTCACGTCACCATCCTAGAGTTGAAATCCAAACCTGAATAGCTCTTAGAAGCTCCACAAGCACTGATAAAGCTGGCCAATACCAAATGATCAAGATGTAAAGCTTTAACTTGGAAGATATAAAGCTTTAACTTTGGAAAAATGAAAACCCAAAATGTGATAAACCATTTTAAAGCATAGTATATATACCACAGGATAGAAAAAAGTGCACACTAGCACAGTAAAACTCATTGATAATATTGTGTGTATCCAAATCCTCCACGATATTACACCCTCATCCTCATTGACAACACACTAAAATAAGTCATTTGAAACATTCCTTCCTAGCTTTCTTAGGAAGTCAAAACTTGCACTGAGTACCAACTCATCCATTTCATACAAGCGAATGAGAGTGAGAGCGGATATGAAAAATATAACAAGGTATATGGTAGGTAATTATTTCCATGAATCCAATTAAAATGATTTCCCCTTGACAAGATATCATCACTTTCAAAAAGTGCATGGCAACAATGATGGTTTGTAGTCATATTGGAGAATGCATGTCCCATATCAACCCTTCTCAGGGAAAAATAAGTGAATAAATTAAAATTAAATATATTTTTAATAATTCTTTTCACAATAGAATTCATAATGGGTTAACTTATAAAGCTAATTACTTATTAAAATATCTAAATAGTGAATTAAATATTTATTATATAAAAGAAATATTAAAACTTGTGTGATAATTTTACCACAATGTTTTCTACTTCCATTCACAAATTCTCAATGTTAAATATTTATATTATAATTTCAATTCAACTCTGTCGAATTTCATTAACATTAAAAAAAAATCTGTATGGAGGTGTTAGGTAAAAGGAAGAATATGATAGCCAAGAGTGTGACTTGTCTCTAATGAGTACTTAAAATCAATAAGATAAAAAGATTCAAAGCCTTAATTAAAGGTAAAATATGATAATATATTAAAGAAAGATAAACTTTTGTGCTGGTCAAAGAAAGCTCTTAAGTGATCATGGAGTCACTTTTTTAACGTTCAAAACTAAAATAATGGTATGATTCCACCAAAGTTTTAGAAATCATATCTCAAAAATATTCATGAATCCCTTATTTTCTGGCAAAATTACAAATGTTTCTATACAGGAATAAGTGTTTTCCACATACTAAAAATAAATATTAGGGTTTAAAAACTAGAAAAAGGGAAATCTCAAGAGACCTAAGGATAACAAGCTATGATCTTAAAAATTGAAGGACTTATCCTCATTCCTCATATACACAAGCTCTTAAACTTACTAGTAAAGAAAGGCATCGCTAAACAAACCTTCAAGTTAAAGCCTCATTTTAATTATCTTTAAAATTGGATATAAAAGTAATCCTTCTAATTATAGGACCATTATGATTACTCTCATCTTAGTCAAGCTATATGGAAGTATTTTGGAAGTGAAGACTAGCATATTGATCAAAATACATAGAAAAAGAGCTAAAGATCAAGTTATATTTAGAAGTTATCATTGAAAGATGTTCCATATTCTTATGCTTAGAATAATTATAGAGGAGATTCAATAGTAAAACCATTTATTTTTTATTTTTTCATTGGTTTTAGAAAATATTTTGACACTATGTCGAGAACTAACCTTTGGAAAATGTTAGAAGAACTAATAATTCCTTTTGAGTTAAGAGATACTACAATGAAGCTATATGGGAGTGTTAAGAACAAGTTTAGGGACACCAAAGGCTAGTCCAATGAAATCAATTGCAATATAGGATTCAAGTAAGGTGGTCGTATATACTTGAGCATATTTGGCAAATACATTGATAAGTTAGAATATTGGTTCGAAATTGTTAGTTGTATCGGCTAAAAGACTATTGGTGAAATCATCAAACTTATTCTATATGCTAATGATATCCTTATTATTAGAAGGAATCCATATGACATTGATAAGAATTTGAGAATCATAAAACACTTATTTTATATTATGGATATGACCGTGAACACTGATGAAATAAAGGTTATGATAATTTGGATTAGAAATATCACCTATGATACTTTAATACATGAAAATGATATCTGGGAGGAATTTACTTCATAAAAATATCTTGGAACCAATATTCATCTCAAGATTATTTGCTACTATACTGATTATGAATGGATAAATAAAAGGTGGAAAGTTTATTGTGAATTTGAAAATACCTCTATATTACTTGACCTTTTGTTGTGGGATAGGAAAAAAATACTCTTTAATACTCTTGTAACTTTTATTATCTTATATAGATGTGAAGTTTGGAAATCATTGTATTTAAAAATTATTGAAAAATATACAACAAATCCGAAAGAATTATAACTTATGATCTCAAAATTAGAGACAATACACCTAACCCTATCCTCCTCATAGAAGCGAGCCTTGGCCCCATTGAGTGAACTTATTTGATTATCTACGCAATGTACAATGACAAGATAAAGAACATGACTAATGAGAGGCTCCTTAAAATTTCTTCAAATTCCAACCAAAATCGTTAGTCAGTCAAGTGGGGATGACATCAAAATCCAAAGTATAAGCCAAACTATTAGGGAATATAGGAAGATGTCATTTTGGATGATACCAATTGTGTGTGTGTGCATGTGCGTGTGTGTGTGGGAATTCATATATTTGTACTAATTTAACAAAAATAATTTAATGTATGAAACATTAGTGAAAAATTTAAGATCTATCTTAAGAGGGGCCATACCTAGAAAATAGATTTACGATTCCATAGGTAGCCTATTTGGTAGTGAAATATTGTGAAATTCAAAAAAATGTATTGTAGTATAGTTCCATATATATAATGCTAATACATAAACATAAGAGTAGAACATTTACTAAAAACTTGTGGAGGGAGGGTAGCCAATGAGTTGAATATAAGCATAACAGCTTTCTAGAGCACCCATGTTGAGGTATGAGAGAAAAAAAAATTATTCAATTGAAGAAAAAGAGTCTAAGTTTCCAAAAGTGAGACATCCCATAGAACCCTATTGTGTTTTAATGTTAATATTCGAGAGTAGATCGTACATTGCATTAATATCTTCTTCAATTCCAAATAAACTCCCTAGGTTGAATAAAAATTTACATGATTATAACCTATAGGGCTTCCAAGTTCATAAAGAAAATATGCATGAATTGAGAGGATAAATAGATGTTCACAATTTCATCATCCAATTGAGTAAGCATAGATTTGATTGCAAGGAGGTTTCATAGATCCAAACAACACTACAAACTAGAAGGGTTCGATTCCACTTATTGGGAGAAACATGAAATGCAAAGGACATAATGTAACAACCCTTGTGAAAATTCCATGTAATAAAGTTAATAAAGGCAAAATAATAACCAAGGTCATGGGACATGTATTCCAAGCTAAGTGTTCAGAAAAACATAATATTGTGGGTGCTCATTTAGTTTATTATGGCTAAGGAAGTTGGCAAAGGCAAAGGAAAAGGCTTCAGGAAGGCATGAAGGATTAATTGCTATTTTATTTATGAATATAACGGAAATTAGGAGAAAAGGAAGGTGAAAGGTCAGAGGTTGAATTTCGGGAGGAAAATGAAGGAAAATAATATAAAATTGAAGAAAATAGAGGAGCCATTAATAAAAAGGATTTTGAGGATCAGTTGGTACCTTTTTGTTAGTTTAGTTTTGAAGCTGTTCCTATTCTCTCTCTCTCTCGTTCTTGGATACTAAGAGCATTCTTAGAGGAATCTAGAATTAGATAAGGGAAAGAAAAGGAAGTATAAAGAATGTAAAGGGAAGAAAAGATCAACCAAGGAAGAGCAAGATCAAGAAACTACTGTGGGATTACTTGCACGTATTGATTTGCATCTGTAATTTCCTTTCTAGATTTGGCATGCATGGTACATGCATGTGAGAATTTGGTTCTATTATTATACTTAGCATGGGTTTTTCTAGATGTGACAATTATTTTCAGCATTTCCTTGCCATTTTTGGATATCCATGATGTGATGGGTTCTCCTTTATTTGGTTAAGCTGGATTGCTAGATGGTTTCAAAACTAAGTGAGGTGGTCTTTGAAGAAGAACAAAAGGCCTAGGAATCACCTGACTGGATAAGGTGGGATTGTGAGAAAGACGGACTTTGTGTACCTCAATGGGCCTAGGAATCCTTGACAAGTGAATGGTGAGATATATGGTAAAGACAAGAGATGTGTGCCCTCGATCAGTCCAAGGAATTCTTAATCGGTAAATGGTGGGATATATTGTAAAGCCTAGAGGGTGGAGTCTCAATTAGGCCTAGGAATACTCAGCCAATGAATGGTGGGATATATGGCAAAGACTAGAGTCTAGGATGTAGGAAAATTCCTGATGATGTAGGAGGATAAAGATGGTGGAATCCATGTTATTTTAGTGCCTAATGATGTGGTGGGGATTGTGGTAAATCCTAAGGAAACTTTGATTGGCTTTTTTGCGAGTCCTACATTCATGCTTGGAATATGACATGAGATTGATTGAATGAAAGAATTATTATTTTGAGCTAATATATGGTTAGGTGGTTTGTGGATGTCTTGGACGTGGTTAGCTTATGAACTTATTACTAGGATCTCTTTCTCCTTCGTTTTTCATTTCTAAATATATTGGTTCATATGTGATTATTATGGTTGTTATATCCTTGTCATTTTTGTTGGTTATATGTTCATTCTGAATATGTTTTATTACATACTTGATGTATGGATCTCATCATGTTTTGATTTGAAAATGAACGTACAATGGATATATAAACTAATAGATGATAATGAAATTATTGTGATAGAGTAACAATGCTTCTTTATGAATCCCAAATAAGTATGAAACCCTTATGCTTATAATTATTGTTATGACGTATAGATTACATATTAGTGACATGTTTGAATTTTTTCTTGTCATGGATATTACGGGTCAGATCAAGTACTTGTACCAATGATTGCATTATTAACCTTATTCCATTTTCATTTATAATTTCTAAAAGTTTCATGAACTTTTGGGCAGTGGCCTAAGTCCTCACCCTAAAAAATGGCACATAATTAAGGGTCGATGGCTCCTAACGAGCTGGAAAAGTCCACCTTCGCTAGAACTCCTTGTTGTGGGAGTGAATCAAAGGCCTCAATTACATGCATGGATTTTCATGCGAGTAGATGAGGGTCCATATCAATGAAATGTCAAATTGTCTTTGGGATTAAGCATCTAGAATGGTTGTTTTCCTATTAAAGGGTTTGTAGCTCCTGAGGAAAGTAAAATTGTCTTGGTTTTGTTGATTCCACTTCCTTATCTATACATGGGTAGTTGAATCACATCATAGTAGCATCTTGTCACATGTTTACCCTAATGGACTGGTTAACTTGGGTAAATGTGGGAGGAGGGTGTTAAATAGTGGTATCAGAGCATGGTTAACCCCTTGGACTGGATGGACTGTTTGTGTTGGACATGCATACCTATCGGTTTTGTATGTGTTCTTCATGCTTGTGGTCTATGTGCTTGTTTTGTATCCATGGTGTTCGACATGGTTTCATTTGTGCCACTGTGTGAAATTGGATGATGTTTTTTTATGTGTTTGTCATGACTGTATGCCGGTCATGAATTAGTTATGCATGTGAGTTATTATATGTTGTTATGCATACATTGATATGGTTATAGTTTTCATGAATGAGATCATGGTATGTGGTTGGTATGGTCATGCATGGTAACTAGCTGATGGTTGAAATTATCTTTGTGTATTGATATGATTTTGATTATACATGTCTTGTGTTAATCTGATTGATATTATGGAAGAGATATCCTCCCCTGAACTATACTGAGGTATGTTGATTATCTTATGTTTTCATTTAAGTTGGCATGGTATAATTGCAAGGAGATGATGAAAGATGAATAGAGAATTGGTAGAATATAGTTCAGAAGACTCTCCCTATGGATTAGATGAACAACGTGGTGTTGGGAACTCTTATGATATAACCAACATATTGAGAAGATTGAAGGGAGAAATAAGAAGTTGCAAGGATCATAATGACAAAATCGTGTAGGAGCAAGAGAAATAACCATAATTTAATGTAAACATCCTTCGTAGTTTGTCAAAATTGCAGAGACATGGATCGATTAGAATCAACCATGTGTAGGAGGATGGAACTAATGGAGAATATGGTAGTAGGTCTCATGGTGGGCATAGGTTGGATATGAATGACATGATCTGGGATGAAAGGTTCTTGGATGCATCGTATATGAGAGGTGATCGACATAGGTGCTATTCTAGTTCTAGTTCTAATAAGAGCTATGATTGTCATTATTATCATCCTTACATGAGGAGTGGTAAGCATAATTTCTACATGAGTTCAAGAAAGAGAAGCCACCTACCTTTGATGGAGATTTGAAGAATTTAAAGGATTGAAAAGAAGGCCTACTTAGGGTGAAGAAATTGTATTGTTTGCATGAATACACATAGAATATGAATGCTAGAAGAGGTATCTTCAGCATCAAAGAGAAATTATACATCTGGTGGGAATATGTTAAGTGGGTTAGTGATATCATGAAAGAAGACTTGAGTGGATATGAATTCAAGGCACTTTTTAAGAAGAAATACTTGTCAGAAAGGTACTATGAAAACAAAGACAAGGAATTCTTTGAGCTACAGATGGGATCGATGACTGATGAGGAGTACATGACTAAGTTCTTGGAGTTATTAAGGTATGTACCGTATCTTAAGCATGAGAATGCCAAAGTTCATATATGTTTAGTGGATTATCATTAGCATTTACAAATCAGAATGATTATGATGAGCCTCGGTCACTTTAGGAAGTGATTCGAAGATTGAAGCATTTCTATGAGTAGCTAAAGCAGAGGACAAAAACTCATCAAGGTTGGAGAGAGAAAGACAAAGGTAAAGGTGAATGGATGCAGAAAAGAACAAGGACTCAAGATGCAGGTGAGAAAGGAAATGGTTCACCTTACAAGAAGTTTAGTGCGTCACAACATGGAGGGCAACAGAATAAATGTGATGGTATATGAAAATTGTAGTTTTGGACATGCGGTAAGGAATATCTTAAGAGGGAATATCTGCACCACCAGGGTGGTAGGCCTCACATTTATGGTGCACATGAAGTGCATTTAATTAGGGATGTTGGTTAGACCATTCCATGGATATATGCATCATTGGATAACAAACAGGCAGATCTCTAGGAAACTATTATCGAGATGGACAGTAAGCTTTGTGATCAAGTTGTCTCTATTTTGATTTAACCTAGATATAATTATCGCTATGTTAGTCATGACCTGGTGGACAAGTGTGGTCTGAATAAATAAGTGAATGTAGAATCTTTGTTAGTACAGTTGGCTAAAAGTACAAATAAGAGAGTGTATCACTGGGTAAGAGCTTGTGCATTCAACTTGAATGGTATGTCTACCTAAGTACATTTCGATGTATTTTTGTTGGGATCATATAGTATGATTTTGAGTATAGACTCATTGTATCTTCATTGAGCCAAAGTGGATTGTTATTAAAAGGCCATTGAGCGTTGGAATGATAATGGAGAACAAAGGATCTTGCAGGGTAAGAAAAAGGCAACATCAGTTAGAATGGTGACAACTATACAATCAAAGCGTAGTTGTAGAAAAGGTTGTCTGTTATTCGCAGTGCACATTTCTAGTGATAAAGACAAGGATGTTGAATATGTGGAGGTATTGCACAGGTACATGATATTGGAGTAGTTTTAGGATGTGTTTCTAGCATATATTTCAGAGTTTTTTCCTCACAGAGAAGTGGAATTTTCCAATGAGTTGGGACTAGGGGTAGCACCGACATCAAAGGCATTGTACAAAATGAGCACACTAGGGTTAGTACAACTAAAGTTACATTTGAATGAAATGATTGACAAGGGATACATTAGGTAAATTATATCATCTTGGGGTGCACCGATGTTGTTTTTGAAGAAGAAGGATGCTACTCTCATAATATGCATTGATTACAAGTAGCTAATAAAGCTAACAATCAAGAACGGATTTTTGTTGTCGAGGATTGATGACTTGTTTGATTAGTTGAAGGAAGAAATAGCGTTCTCTGAGATTGATATGAGATCAGGATACCATCAGGTATGCATCAAGGAAGAGGACATATAGAAGACTGTTTTTAGGACTAGGTATGGGCATTATGAGTTTGTTGTAGTACCATTTGGTTTGACTAATGCTCCAACTAGTTTTATGTGCCTGATGAATAGTTTCTTGCGTCCTTATCTAGATAAGTTTGTTATTTTATTAATTGATGACATCTTGATGTATTCTAAAAATCAAGAAGAGCATGTCAAGCACTTAGTAGTAGCATTGGGATTACTGAGGGAGCATAGGTTGTATGTCAAGCTTAGCAAATGAAATTTCTTTAAGAAAAAGGTACATTACTTGCAACATGTTGTCTCCAAGGAATGCATAACAGTGGTTTGAGAGAATATAATGGCTATTATGGAGTGGGTAGCTCCTAGAAATATAGATGAGGTAAGATCATTGACCGATTTAGTAGGTTAAATAGTAGGTTCATCAGTAACTTCTCTCAGAATGCATATCCTATCACGTCATTGTAGAGGAAAGGTAAGAAATTTGAATGGAAAGAGGAATGAGCAGCCATCTCTGAGCAATTTAAGAAGTTGCTGACAAATTCTCTAGTGTTAAAGAATGTGGAACTAGGCAAAGTGTTTATGGTGTGTATAGACACTTTCCATAGAGGACTTGGTCGATTCCTTATGCAAGAAGAGCAGGTATTATGCTATGAGTCATGAAAACTGAATGAGAATGGGTAGAATTATTCGACATGATATTGAGTTGTAAATAATCATCCATGAATTTAATATGTGGAGACATTATCTTCTAGATAGTAGGTTTGTATTGATGAGTGATTAGAGTGGATTGAGGTATCTATATGACCCACTGAATCTAAATTCCAAACAAGCTAGCTGGTTGGCTGCAATTAGTCAGTTTGAATTTGAAATTATTTACATTAAAGGTAATGAGGATGGGGTTTCAGATGCTCTTACCAAGAGGATACATGAGAATCATATAGCAGCTATGAGTTCTTATGGGACTGACTTACAGGATCTGATCTTACAAGCAGAATGATAGGATGGCATGTACATGGAGGTTATGCACATGTTACAATAGGATACGAGTGGTCAGGATGTGGACTATCATGTTATTGCATATTGTTTGGTCATAGTTAGGGACATGATATGTGTGTCAAATGATAGTGAGCTCAAGAAGACTATCTTGCGAGAATTTCATACAAAATCGTATTTCGGTTAGCCAAGATACCAGAAGACATTGACAAAAGTGAAGAAGTTTTATCATTGGTTGAATATGAAGAAGGAAGTGGCATAACTTGTGGCTATATGTTTATATTGTCAACAGGTGGAAGTTGAATGTAAGCATCCAGGTGGATTACTAAAGCCAATTTTGATTTCATAGTGGAAGTCGGTGGTCATTTCCATGTAGTTCATCACAGATCTATCAAGGATATCTAGATAGCACGATTCCATCATGGTTGTGGACTAAGGTAGCTCACTTGATTCTTGTGAAGTCTAATTATTCGGCTAGCGATGTGGCACAAATATTCATCAGAGATGTACTCAGGCTACATGTTGTTCCAAGAAATATTATGTCAAACATGGATGTTAAGTTCACTTCCATGTTTTGGCAAGAGTTGTTTGGATGTTTGGGGACAAAATTTTCCTTAAGGACAACTTATCATCTACAGACAAATGGAAAAATAGAGAAGGTCAAAAGCATATTGGAGGACATGTTCATAATGTACGGGATGCATCATCAGAGGATATGGGAGGAGTACCTTCAATTGGTTGAGCTTGATTATAAAAATGGGTATCATGAGTCATTGATAATGAGTCTGTTTGAGGCGCTATATCGGTTGAGTTGTAATATTACCATCCCTTAGAGTCATCAAGTGAATAGGGTATCGATAGGACTAGACATGTTGGTAGAGGTGGAAGAGGAAATGTACGTTATGAAGAAGAATATAAAGGCAACATAGGATAGGCATAAAATTTATGCTGATAGGAATAAGTTGTTTAAGGAGATTTAGGTTGGGGAGCAGGTGTATTTACGAATCAAGCCCAAGAAGAGCTCCTTGAGGATTGGATCAATATCTTATCGACTTACACTACCTCCGATAGTGAAAGTACATGATGATTTCCATGTGTCATTTCTTAAGAAGTATGTTAAAGATGTCGATCATGTGATGGAGTAGTCTGTATTGCAGGTGGATTCAAATGGAGAATTCCAGCTGAAACCTCGGTGTATATTGCAGAAAGGATTCTGAAGCACTGGAACTGAGAAATCGAGTAGGTTAAAGTGTAGTGGAGGTACTTTGACCTAGATGAAGCTACATAGGAGATGGAGCATTATATGTGGGATATGTATCCTTCTCTATTCGTTGCTTGAGCAAATGTTTTTGGTATATGTTTTGGTGTGATGTTGTGGTATATATACATATGTATATGGATGTAAATACCACCATTTGTTGTGTTATAAATCTCCAATATGTGGTGTGGGTGTCATGTTGTTATGGTTGTTATATTGTTATGTGTCATATTGGTTGATTTTCAGTACGTTGATAATTGTAAATACTTCATCAAGCTAAGTTATAAAGCTCCATGGGCAGTATGTTTTGCTTCTCAACAATCTTGTTGGTTGTAGGTGTCATTGAAAATCGAGGATGGTGTCCCCCGAATGGGAGGGTTATGTCACAACCCTGGTCAAAATTCAATATAATAAAGTTAATAAAGGAAAAATAATAACCAAGGTCATGGGACACATATTCCAAGATGAGCTTTGGGAAAAAGACCATAGTTTGGATGTTCATTTGGTTTATTATGGCTAGGAAAATTGGCAAAGGAAAAGCCAAAGGATCTGGGAATCGATGAGGCATTAATTGGCATTATGTTTATGAAAATAATGAAAATTATGAGAAAAGGAAGGTGAAATATCATAGGCTGCATTTGAGGAGGAAAATGATGGAAAATAGTGGACAATTGAAGAAAATAGAGGCATCATTAATAAAAGGCTTATAAGGATGAGTTGGTGCATTTTTGTTAGTTCAGTTTTGGAGCTCTATCTATTCTCTCTCTCTCACCCTCTTTGATACTTTGAGCATTCTTAGAGCACTTTAGGATTGGATCAATGAAAGAAAAGGAAGGATAAAGATGGAAAAGGGAGGCAAAGATCAATCAAGGAAGAGAAAGGTCAAGAAACTACAATGATAATACTTGTAGGTATCAATTTTGATGTGTGATTTACTTGGTAGATTTGGCATGCATGGTACATGCATGTGAGTATTTTTTTCTATTTTTGTCATTAGCATGGATTTTACTAGGTGTTTAAATGATTTTCAGTCTTGCCTTTCCATTTCTGGAGAGCCATGTTGTGATGGGTTCTCTTTTATTTGTTTAAGCTCGATTTCTGGATGGTTTTGAAACTAATTGAGGTGGTCACTCAAGAAGAAAACACATCCTAAGAATCCCTTGACTCAAGAAGGTGGGATGATGTTAAAGCTAGATTTTTTGTACCTCTATAGGCCAAGGAATCCTCGACCAGTGAATGGAGGGATATATGGTAAGGACTGCAGGTGTCTACCTTGAATCAAGCCTAGGAATCCTTCACTAGTGAATGTCGTGATATACGATAAAGACTGGAGTGTCGGGCCTTGATTAGGCCAAGGAATCCTTGACTAGTGAATGGCGGGATATATAGAAGTCCTAGAGACTAGGAGGCAGAAAAATTGCTCACTATGTAGGGGGAGAAATCCGGTGGCATCAATGCTTCTTTAGGGCCTAGTGATTCGGTGGAGATTCTAGTAAATCCTGAGGAAACTTATATTGGTTTCGTTATGAGTTCCACATTCATGTTTGGAATATAGCACGAGGCTAAAAGAAAGATTTGGTTAAACCAATCTATGGTCGGGTGGTTTTTGGAAGTCCCAAACCTAGTTGGATTTTCATTAATAAGAGATCTTTATCCTTCGTATTTAATGTGTAAATATATTGGTTCATATGTGATTCTTATGGCTATTATATCCTTGCTATCTCTTTTGGTTATATGTTGGCTATGAATATGTTTTGTGACAGACTTGATGTATGGATCTCATCATGTTTTTATTTGAAAATGAATGGAAAGTGAATATATGGCCTAATAGATGATAATGCAACTATTTTTATAGAGCAACATTTTTTTTTACGAATCTCAGATAAGTGTGAGTCACCTATGCTCAGATATGTTGTTATGACCAGTAGATTACATATTGGTGACATGTTTGAGGAAATTCCTATCATGGCTAGTAAGGGTTAGATCAATTACTTGTACCAATGATTGCATCATATCCTTATTCCATTGTTGTTTATCATTTCTGAAAGTTTCATGAATTTTTGGGAAGTGGCATGAGTCTTGGCCATGAGAAAATGCCACATAATCTAGGGTCGTTGGCTCAGAACTAGTTGAAAATTTCCACAGTCATTAGCATGCCTTTCTGCGAAAGTGACTGAAAGGCCTCAGTCGCATGAATGGCTTTTCATGGGAGCGAGTGGGGGTCCAGTTCAGTAAAATGTCAAGTTTTCTCAGGGGTAACGCACCTGGAAGTGTTGGTTGCCTCCTAAAGGGTTTGTAGGTCCTGAGAAAGGTCAGATTGGTTTGACTTTTCTAGTTACAGTTGCTTAACTGTACGTGGGTAGTTGAATGACACCATATTAGCCTCTTGTCACAACTTTACTCCAGCGGACCAATTAACTTGGGTAAATGTGGGAGGAGGGTGTTTCACATAGGATGAAGGTTATGACATCGAAATCAAGGAGAATGCTAGTAATTCAAAGACCTCAAGAAATATATCCTAGGTTGCATAACTTCATGTGGAAGATCCCACCATAGTCCAAGGTGCAACGTGGGAGGAGTAATGAGGGCAATAGGGTTGATGGAGGAGACCTCTTATGCATGAATTTAAAATATTTGTTGAGTGATACACATTTCATGAGACGATGAGGTGAATTAATTCAAATTCTTATCAGGGGATTGGGATAAATGATCATTATCCATTGATAATCTAGACCCCCATTTTTCTAATAATGCATTATTTGTTTGAGGATCCACTAGAGAGTTGTTGATCCATGGAGTGCAGAAGAAAGCTAACTTAGGGAAGAGTGGAAGGAAATATGGAATGTAAATGAAAATAGAATTTAGAACTGGATCAATAGAATTAGGATATAGGCATAAGTGACAGATGTGTTTTTGGAATCGCCCATGATTTTCAAAATTTTCACACGATGCGAGGAGGGTAGATCAATCCCCAAAATGAGACATAGGCCAAAACTCAATTGTTGTAAACAATGGAAAATTTCCATGAATATGGAATTTCTATATTTTGTCTAAACTCGTAGATGAGTATCCCTATACCCATAATTAATTTTTTGTTGGTTAGGTTGTGAGTCCTGAGATGACTGCACGCTTAACCTTTGGCTTGAGAAAGCGTGACCCAAGGGAATCTAAACCATCAAAATCTACTAGGGATCATACCCTTCATGGGCCACAACAACCCTTAACATAGCTAGGTTTTTTCCCAGAAATTTTTGAAATAGTCACCTTCACATCACATAGTGCCTTAACAGTACAAACCATCACCGTCTATTCTACACCCAATGAGCTTGATAATATTAAAAGTATTACTATATCTAAATTTAAG
The DNA here is from genome assembly GCA_000404065.3 of Pinus taeda. Taxonomy (NCBI): domain Eukaryota; kingdom Viridiplantae; phylum Streptophyta; class Pinopsida; order Pinales; family Pinaceae; genus Pinus; species Pinus taeda. Next base: position 36,839 of record APFE030471900.1, on the reverse strand, counting down.
CAATGGTATGATACAAAATTAGAAAATAAAAGTTAATATACTATAATAATGTGTTCAAGCTTTATTTAGAAAATAAAAAATATCTCTAGCTTCGCTTGCATAAAAAAGAAAATTAGCATTAAATCAATAAGAAGAAACTCCTATGAATTACATACCGAATCGTTAGTTTCAATCGTTTTAAAACACAATGGAATACAAGAATCACATCTTTTTATAACATTAACATAGAAATACTATTTTGGAAAAACAAAAATGATCAATTGAAATTTATCCTCAATGGTTAGAAGAAATAATTATTACACAAAATAACTTTGTTATAATAACTTACTTGGAATCATATATTTGAATCATCACTGTAAAACACATTTTAAATTAATAAAAAGTTGAAAAAGCTACTCAAATTCCAAAGATAAATAAATTACCAAACAGAATATCCAAGTTAAAGCCATTGAACATGTAACGTTCTATATTAATGTTATCAAGTGTCATTGGTTGTGGCCATTTTTTCCATCCTTGGAGTGTATACTGACACAACACGATTCAACGCTAGTATAATCTAATTTAAACATTATGAGTTTTTGTTTTATTTTCTAATATTATTTTGATGAGTTTTATTAAAAACCTAATAAAAAATTATTGGAATGCATTTGATATTTGTAAAGTGTGTTAGAGGTTTATCGAGCCTCTGAATCATTAAACAATTAAACTTCGCCATTAGTCACCACGTTGTCGTGTGAGCTGCACTACGCGAGCCCTATATTGTGGGATAAAATGCTCGAATTCTCAATGCCAATCATTCTATAGCTGGAATTACAATTCTATCTTGTTATCTGTGGATGGAAATGCTTGGAATCAAATTATCCTGTTTTATTTTTAGGGAAATGCTTGGAATCAAATTATCCTGTTTTATTTTTCCTAAATTTAAATTTCTAAAATTTCTAAAAGTTTTTTTTGGATTAATTACACCTAATTTTTCCACCCCTCCGATATTCATCATCAAAACACAAATCTATATCCTGATGATAAATCAGTGGAGGGTTCGTGGACCCCAGTAAAGTGATTAACCCGAAAATTCCTTTTCTCGGTTCAATTTTGTGGACCTTGCTACTCGCATCCCAAGTTATCAAAATATACAAACAACTTGGATTAAGATTGTTGATCGGTTTGGTTCTCCTTTATGCTTTGACTTTAGGTTTAATTTGATATGTATCATGAATATACAACTTGCATCAGTCTATGGAGGGATATGACGAGTATGAAGGAAAAAGGTTGGTGGGCGATTTTCTTCGTACTACTGCGTATACATTTTGGTTCTTTTCATTCCAGTTTTCGTGTGATGAAAATAAATTTTCCACATAAGAAAGGAGGTGACGGTGGGAAACCAATATATAACAGGTTATACACCCATTACTGTGGTCGGGCTATCTAGCTGTTAAATTTAAATAAATATAAATTTAACGAGAACATATAGTACTGAGTCCATTAATGAGCCTATGACTTGAGAGATAAGCGATCAAAAGTCCAACAAAATATTCCCAAAAACCTATTCAACATTATGCATACATTTCAATATACTATATTTTAATATTAATGATAATTTTTCGGTAATAACTATTCACGAATCCGATATAAAGAGTCGAGTAACTTAAAAAGTTGAAAACCTTCATTATTACCATACTATCGAATTGGGAATCAATTGAACTATTGACGAATCCTATATAGAGAGTCAAGTAACTTAAAAATTAGAACAAATTTACTTTAAATATAGATATGATATTTTTGTTGAGAAGAAAAGGTGTCAATAGATTATATTAAGAAAATATAAAAAGTTGGTTATGATATGTGATGAAAGGGATTTAATTTTTTTGGGTTTAATTTTTTATGAGAGGATATTATTTAAATGTTTTGTATAGTTACTTTTTTTTAATTTTTAAATTTCAATTTTGATCACCAACAAAAACTCTTACGCATCATATTCTGTTATATAATGAGCCTCTTGGCTTAACTATATTATGGAATTAGAAATCAAGTTCAAAATTTAATGGGAAAAATAATTTAAACAACATTATTATTAAGTATAATAATAATTATTAATATTAAATATTAACTAATTTATTTAGTAAAATACATTTTTTTAATAAATAATAAGTATAAATATTTTAACTTTTATATAAATAAAATAGTTAAATTAGACTAGCCATATAAATTGAATGATATTCATAAGTATAAAAATATTTACCAATACATCTCTCATTGTTAACGTTATTTTTTTTTTTAAATTAACTAAATCATAACTTTAATTGTACATTATTATTATTATATTATATGTATGTGTGTGTGTGTGTGTGTGTGTGTGTGTGTGTGTGTGTGTGGGAGATTTCAGTTCGCTAATTAAATTGAGAAGTAAAAATAACTTATTTCCAAATAGTTAAATTAAATTTATGAAATCCTTATTTCAAAATAGACATCTATTAATAACATTTTTTTTTTGTATTAGAATAGCCGTGAGGGTTAGCTCAATTCGTTGAGTCCCTGCTTTTAAAGCACCTTTGCTACAAACAAGTCATGGGTTCAATTCTGTCGAAACCCTTGGGGTTAGGCTCTATTGTTGAGTCAACAAGGGTTCAATTCTCTTTATCAACAAAAAGTTGATCCCTTGGAGTGAATCTGACACAAAATAATATATATATAGATATTTCTAATCAGGTTGTCAATCAAGCCAAGTGTAAGAAGGGGGACGGGGTCTGGTCCTTCACTATCATCCTGACCCCTTGAGGGAGTAGGTCGAACTAGCCCTCCACCCACCTAGCTCATTCATTTAACACATGTAGGTATGTGTATTAAGATTTGCAAACCCAAGGCACTTTCACCATGTGTGAGCGAGATAAATAATTTTCCGAGGCTCATTCTCCTACACGCATATAGTGTTTTCACCAAGCTTCACCAAATGAATTTTTTCACGCCTCAGCACAAACTTTGGTATCTTGGTGTTGTTTTCATCACTCACATCGAGGCATATAGTGTTGTAGCCAAGCTTCACTGAAGGAAAATTTTCACCCCTCAGCACAAACTACGTTATCTTGGTGTTGTGTCTTTCGCTCAAACCAAGGAAGAACTAGGTCCTCTTGACGTGGCCTCCCCTAATTTTGTAATTCTAAGCAATAGATGACTCGGATCTATCATCCCTTGCATTGTGCTATGACTCTGTAGATGGTGAAGGGAGAGGACCTATGGTGCACTTGCACTAAAGGAAATTGAGTGACCGTTTTATACCAAATCAAGTCTTGCCTCATCAAAACATAGTTGTCTCCTATCACTATTGGTATCTATTTCTCTCCATCTCTAGTTGCTTTTATAATTGGCATATTATGCAACTCATTTCTACATACAAGTCTTTTGTTTTCTACTTTGGGTTCTTCTTACTCTCTCTCCCTATGTGTCTACATCTCCTTAGAAATTCACTCATTTAGGGACTTCGATTGCTCAACCTCGTCACTAAATCATGACCTCCCCACTCTTTTGGTGGATTCTTGAACCTTTTTGTGCTCCTTCTGATTGTTGGTTGGTTATGTCTTGTTGCACCACCTCGCCTCCTCCTTTTGTAGCTTTTCCATATATTCAACATCTTATTCCTCGCTTGGTCCCTTGATAACTAGCTCTTAACACCATACCCCGATAGCGCATGCATTACAGATAAGGCTCTTATGCACCTAAGCCTCCTTCAAGCAAAAAATAGGTAGATCTCCATGAAGCAATGCAACTTGGCCATATGGCTTGCAAGAATTGAGGTTGTACTCTCAAAAAGAAAAGCTCTAGCATTACTAAATAACCTTAGAACACTAATAAATCTATATATGTTTACTTAGTCATTCTAGGATTATCTTTGTTATTACATAGTATATACAAATAAAATGTTATTTTGTGTAGACTAATTTTTCAAATTGCATTTTTTACTCCATAGCTTTGGCATAATTTTTATGCCATTCATATAAACTTTTGAAACAGAAACCTATATTTCCTAAATTATCTGGTTTGGAATCGTAAACAGAAACAAATATGAAGTATAAATTTTCTCGCTAGAATTTCTAAATTTAAAAAATATATAAATACAAAATAAAGGCAAAAATAAATAAAAAATAAAAATTACATAAAATAAATATAAAAGTAAAAATAAAAATCACTTAGGATTGAGATTTAACCACCTTTTACATTTGATATGGTGATTTGGTGGTTTTGATAGAATTGTTGATTTTGCTTGCAATAATTACAAAGATTATGAATATTAGCTATTCACAAGTGGAATCTGAGGAACCTCACTGTAATCTATGAAAAAACGATGGTTGCCGTGCATCGGATACCTTTTGCGGGTTTTCGTTTTTTCGAAGTTATCATGTGGTGAACACAGTTTTGCGACATTTCTTGGAAAGTGGCGGTGTCGTCAGTAGTGTCGCTAGGATAATCTCATAAATTTATCGGAGTTGTCTATAATGCGATTTTTTGGAGATTTTGGTGACGGAATCCGGCCGAAGAAATTGAGATTAAATCTTGATTTGTTGCAGTTAAAATGATATTTTAACTGCATATTTTGATTCAGCACCCTGAAAAATCCTGAGACGCTTTGAGTGTGCAGAAACTAGCTATCAAACTTGCCATTCCAAGAAATTGCTGCGGGATTTTGACCGGAAAAAGCCACCGGAAAGGCTTTCAAAAAGTCTCACTATAGACAACTGCAAATTTATCTATGTAGGAAGGTTTGGTGGGCCAAGTCTTTTCCCTTCCATATTGTTCAATTATTTTATATTTTGCTAATTTTTATTGTGAAATATGGTATTTTTTAATTATTTTATATTTTGGAAATTTCACAGATTTATTTTGGGAATTTTTATGGTGAAATCTAGTATTTTTTAATTATTTCATATTTTGGAAATTTTGACCGTGAATTATGGTGAGATGATATCTTTTTATTATCTAAAATGAGATTTGTTTATCGAGGTGATATTTTTGTTTGGAAAATCATTTTCCACTGTAATTTATTTTTTATTTTTTTCAAAGAACCAAATCATAAGAGTTTTTAATTCTTTTATAATAAAAATAGATTCAGTACTATAAAAAAACTTATAGACACCCAAACTCTTAAAGTATGAGAGTTATTATCTAGATTTCCCAAAATTTCTATCAAATTTCAATCAAAATTTTGCTTAGATTTCTAATATTTTCTGGATAAAATTATGACATTTTTAAACTCCTAATACACTCCTATAATTTGAGAAAATGTAATGTTGTTAGTAAGATTTCTAACTTCCTCATGTTCCCAAAGAGGTGAGTGCTAAAAGAAGTCCACATGTAATTATTTGCAAGTTGTAAATGAACACCAACACAAGGAAACGAATTAAATTAAAATGTTAAAGCACATTAAAATACAAGATTTTTTCATTTTTAAGATTTATATCTAGTTTTCCTCAATAGACATGAATAATGTGTTAAAATAAGATAATTACATTTGCATGAGGAGTTGGCTAAACATAGAGAGTGAGTTAACTGAGTGTTTGAGTGTTGAGTCAAGTCGAGTTATGTGATAGATGACTTTTAGTTTGTGGTTTTATGCCAAGATATTTTAGGCAAGATGCTAGTTAGAAAAGGATAAATACCATTCATTGGGTTCATTGTAAGTATCAAGTTTTTTGTGATCAATGGAAGAGAGGAAGCTAGTGTATTTTGTGTGAATTCATGCTTTGTCTCTTCCACCTTTCCAACAAACTGGTATTGAAACAAGGTTACAAAAAGTGAAGGCGAAGTAATTAATAACAATCTGTGTGTGTTGAAGATAATGGAGAATATCCTGGAATATGTAGAATTGCTTCGCGTAACCTCAGGATAGGAATTAGTTTCTATTTCCTAGGATGTTGTTCTAACTTCCCTAAAACTATGTTTCCTATTTAATGTGTAATATGGATGAAGAATGTAGAGCATTCTATAGAGCCATGCTCCTTTGGTTCAGACTCTCTTTCGTAAAGCTAACCAATGGGTTTTATTTTCATTAATACAAACATTACCATTTTTATCATGGTATCAGAGCGTCAACGATGAGAAACCTGTACACTAGTTGGTGGGTGGTTTTTTGAACCGAGATCATCGCAGTTGTGAGGTGGATAGCTGCGATGATTCTGAAATCATCGCTGGTTATAAGTGTACCTCTTCGACGAGACACAGTGGACACTTCACGCACATTTTTCGCCATAGTCTGTCTCAGGAAAGACGTGTACAGCTGCGACGACGTCGCAAAAAAGGCAAGCACTTTTGCAACGATCATGTAAGCGAAGAACAAGGTCGTGGTTGCATGAGGAAGCCAAGAAAAAGGCTTTAGTTGTCAAAGGAGTTGCATGAGGAAGCCAATAACAAGGCTGAAGCTGACAAAGGAAGGTTGTTTAGAGGCTGAGAAGGAAGCCGCGGTGATATGCGCGTGCGCTATGAAATCTAACGACATTGAAGAACAATGATATGTCTCTGTCAGAGATCTGTGGTAAACTTAACATATTTTACTTATCGATTTTTTTTTCTAATCGCCAAGATGAATAACAATTCCTTTGAAGCATGCATGAACGAGCATAACAAGCTTGAAGGTTCCAATTATGAAAATTGGAAGTTTAATATGTAGAATCTGCTAGAAGCGTAGAGTGCTTAGACGATTGTGAATGGGGATGAGCCGAAGCCTACGACTGGATTAGCAACTGTCCCAGATTGGGAGAAACGAGAAAGTAGAGCAAGGACAATGTTAAATATGTCGATGAAGTACTGCATCATTCCACACATCAAAGAATGTAAGTCAGCTAATGAGATCTGGGGAATCTTGAAAGAGTTGTACGAGATCAGGAAATCAAATCATCTTTTGTTTCTCAAGAGTAAGATCCTGTCCCTGAAGATAGAGGACAATGAGACAATTGCTTCATTCGTACCAAGGATAAAAAATTTGAAGAATAAATTATCAGACATTGGTCATACAGTCGATGATACAGATCTTGTGAGCATTACAATGAACGGTGTCACGGATGATTATCAGATGTTCATCACAGGTATAAACACCAGACAAAAGATCCTGCATGTTGAAGAGCTGACAGGTATACTACTGTAAGAAGAAGAGAGAAGATCATGTCTAAAGCCCCAGAGTGCTGATCTTACATTAATGGTGAAGAATAACTTCTACAAAGGCAAACGGAGTCCACAATAGCAAAATGGAGCAAGCTCACATAAAATACCAAGTCAGACCTAAGGTATGCATCCTAGTAAAATCTACTCTGTAACTAAATGTTTTTATTGCAAGAAATTGGGTCATATTGCTAGGGAGTGTAGAAAAAGGAAGTATCATGAAGCACAACAAAAGCTGAAAAGACATGTAGGACATCTCGCGAATGGTGATCAGGTGCAGAATTTGAGATTGTTCATGGTAGATCGAGATCAGAATGTTGATGTAGACATCTGGTATGTAGATTCAGGAGCGTCAACGCACATGACAGGGAATAAGCAGTGGCTGGAAGATTTTAAAGTAATCAAAAAAGGTGCACAAATTTACCTAGGTGATGACAGAAGTCATCAAACCAAAGGATGTGGGAAAGTTTTTGTCATTCTACCTAATGGTAATATTAAACAAATTTATAATGTAATGTATGTGTCTGGAATAACAAAAAACTTAATTTATGTATCTATGATTACAGATCAAGATTTGAAAGTTGAATTCTTTAAATTTAACTGCTACATCAAAGATCTACTAGATGGAATGAAGGCAATTACTATAGGGATCCGAACATGAGGATTGTACAAGTTGGATGTGATACCTGCACGAGCTCAAGCATTGACAACAGTCAGGCTGACTACAGAAGAGCTTTGGCATCAAAGATTCGGCCTCATCAATTATAATGATTTGCAGTTACTACAAAGGAAGGAAATGGTAAGAGATATTCCTATGCTAAAACAAGTACATAATGATTGTGATGCATGTACTTCAGGAAAAATGCATAGAGAAGAATTCTCTGTTAGAGTAGAAAAGAAACAGAGGGATATAGTGGAGTTAGTGCACACAGATCTTTGTGGACCCATGCAGACAAAATCGTTAAGATGTGCATTGTATTTCCTACTATTTATTGATGAATGTACGAAGTTTACTAGGGTGTATTTCTTAGGTAAGAAGAGTCATACATTCAAGTACTTTAAGTAGTTTAAAAATATAGTTGAAAGACAAACAGGGAAACAGATAAAAATTCTCCGCTCTGATCAATGGGGAGAATACAGGAAGGATGAGCTGATCATGTATTGTAAAGATCATGGAATTTTGCAGCAGTTCATAGTGCTCCATACTCCACAGCATAATGGAATAGCAAAAAGGAAGAATACAACTCTAGTGGAATGTGCGAGAAGTACGCTGAAAGTTAAGAATCTTTCGAATGGTTTTTAGGGTAAAGCAGTGAATACTGCGGTTTACTTGAAAAATAGGAGTCCTACAAGAAATCTTGAGTCTAAAACTCCTTATGAAGCATTGTATGGATATAGACCTGGAGTAAAACACTTAAGGATATTTGGATCAAAAGAATTTTCCCACATACGAAAGGAATATAGAAGAAAAATAGATTCAAAATCCATCAGATGTACGTTTATAGGGTATTGTTCATGATATAAAGCATACAGATTATTTAATCCCTCTACTCATAAGATTTTTGTTATTAGAGATGTTAAATTCCATGAGCAGGAACATGAAGAATCTGATGAGCACTATGAGGAATGGGACATTCTGTAATTTGTGGAAGAAGAAGCAGAGAAAAATCAGGAACAACAACAGACAAAGGCAGAGGATTAACAACAGTAAGAGAAGCAGCAACAACAGCAACAACAACAGTAGCATAAGCAACAAGAAGAAAAAGTGTATGATGATCAAATAAGGTTTGAAACCACCGCCCCACCACTAAGGAGATAAGGTAGAAAAACTCAATTACGTACAAGATATAGGGAAAATGCTTTTATAACTAGCATTATGAATGTGGTTGAACCGTCTAGTTATAAAGAAGCAAATGAAAGTAGTGAATGGAAAACAACTATGGAACATGAATATGACTCAATTATCATAAATAACACTTGGGAATTGGTACAACTTCCTAGAGTAAAACAAGTCATAGGTTGCAAATGGTTATATAAACTGAAAATTAATGCAAATGGAACTATAGAAAAACTGAAAGCTAGATTGGTTGCAAAGGGGTACAAACAAAAATAAGGGATAAATTATGAAGAAACCTTCGCCCCTGTAGCCAAATTGAACACTATCAGAGTGTTAATCGCTTTAGATACTAAGAAACATTGGATGATGCACCAACTAGATGCAACATCTGCATTTTTGAATGGGGAACTGAAAGAAGAGGTTTATGTAAAGCAACCAGAAGGATTTGTCTAGAAAGGAAAAGAACATTTAGTCTGTAGGTTGAAGAAAGTACTTTATGGACTAAAACAAACTCCAAGGTCATGGTATGAGAAAATTGATTCATTTTTTCTACAAGCTGGCTATAATAAAAGTAAGAACGACCCTAATCATTACACCATGATAGATGAATAAGGGTCTATAGTGTTGATTTCATTGTATGTAGATGATTTGATAATTACAGGTGATGCTACATATCTAATTGATGAAATCAAGAAACATATGTCATAGATGTTTGAGATGAAGAATCTCGGTCAACTTAGATATTGTTTAGGTCTCAAGATCTGGAGAGATTCAAGTCAAACATTTTTGTCTCAAGCAAAGTATGTCAAAGGCCTATTAGAAAATTTTAGAATGGATCAGTGTGAGCCAGCACCGGTACCATTGCAGTAGAACATCAAGTTGCAGAGTGAGGATGGCTCAAAAGCGGTGGATGAAACACTTTACAGACAGCTGGTTGGGAGTCTGATCTACCTAAACACCACTAGACCTAATTTGGCTTATGCAATCAGTGTATTAAGCTAATTTATGTCTAAGCCACTCGAAAGCCATTGGAATGCAGCGAAGAATGTTTTGAGGTATCCACAAGGTATTGTAGATTATGGAATTATTTACACTGACTCTTCTGATGTTAGATTGGCAGGATTTGCAGATTTGGATTAGGTAGGACATGTGGATGATCACAGATCTATAACAAGTTATGCCTCCAGTCTTGGATCCGGTGTGATCACATGGAGCAGCAAGAAGCAGAACACAATGTCCTTGTCCTCAGTAGAAGCAAAGTATCAATCAATGTGTGCAGCAATGTCTGAGGCAGTTTGTTTGCGCAGACTTCTCCAGGATGTTGGGGAAGAACAGACAGACGCAACAACAATCAGAGGCGATAATCAGAGTTCAATCTAGCTGGCCAATAATCCAGTGTTTCGAAAAAGCACTAAACATATTGATAGTCAATTCCATTTTGTGAGGGAGAAAGTGCAATCTAAAGAAATTCAGTTGGAATATTGTAATACATGTGATAATGTTGTAGACATTTTCACTAAACCCCTTGCACAAGTTATGTTTTAAATGTTTAGGGAGATGTTAGGCATATATGTGAACCCATTCTCCATCAAAGGGGAGTGCGAATATAATGGAAAATATCCTATAATAGGTAGAATTGGTTCACGTAACTTAAAGATAAGAATTAGTTTCTATTTCTTAGGGTGCTGTTCTAACTTCTCTAATATTATGTTTCCTACTTAATCTGTAATATGGATGGACAATGTAAAACATTATGTAGAACCAGACTCTTCTGGTTCAGACTCTTTTTCGTAGAGCTAACCATTAAGTTTTATTTTCATTAATACAAACATTACCATTTTTATGAGTGTGAAAGGAGAGAAATATTATAACCCACCTTACTATAATATACACCTTACTATAATATACAAAACGTCATAATGCTGAAAAGCGTAACATAGAGCCGCGTTAAAGTATTAACACTTTGCTCCCGATCATGCACGGCTTTTACCGCATGCCATCCTCACGAGAGACGCTTTAGAGATAACGTAGTTTGAAAATTTGAAGTCAAAAAGGTCCGAAGATTTATACACGTGGGAAGTGTTTTACATATTAAAAACAAAGGGTTTTTAAGAAAAGATTTTATAAATGATTTGGAAACTATAAAGGAGTTTTGTTAAAAAAACAATGTTTGAAATTGTGAAGGGCGTATAGGTTTTATAATTTTTTATACATAAAAAGACTTTTTAAAAGATTTCTTTATATATAAAAAATAGCTAAGAGATTTAAAAAAAAATTGTTTTTTTTAAAAGATTTTTTTAAGATTTTTATAAAATAAGAATCTTAGGGTTTTAGTGAAAATGTTCTTTTTTTTTAAGTTTATAGAAAGGAGAAATTTTTTTGAGGATAATTTTTTTAAGAAAGATGGTTTTCTCAAATTTATAGCCCCAGTTTTTATTGTTTACATGGAAATATTACGATGTTTGGACCATTAAGATGGCGACCACTTTTGAGGCATATGATGTTTAGGATTATGTCCAGCTCGGCCTTTCAGAACCTAAGAATGAAGCAGAAGAACAATCTCTCAGTAATACAAAGATGGAACAATTGAAGAAAGACAAGAAGAAGAATGCACAAGCGTTGCATCTTATCCAACTGGGAGTGGACCGAGTAGTGTTATAGAATATTATGATCTCATCTTCAGCAAAAGTAGCATCGAATACTTTGACGACAAACTATACACGTATGACCAAAGCTGATATTGTTAATTTGCAAAATACTAGGAGAGATTTTTAAATCCTACAGATGAAGGAGATAGAGGACATTGATTCTTTCAGGAATGAGGTCATAATTTTCATAAATCAGTTAAAAATATATGGTGAGGAAATTAAATATCAAATTGTGTTTGAAAAGGTCCTCAGATCTTTGTCCACCAAATTTGATTTCGTGGTAGTAGCCATAGAAGAAGCCAACGGTTTGGCATCATTAACAATTGATGAGTTGATGGGATCACTTATATCACATGAGGCAAGTATAGACAAAAATAAGTATCCCACATTAGAGACCGACTTCAAAAGTCAGGTTTCTATTTCAAGAGATAGAGGTCGACGCAGAAGTAGATCGAGAGGTAGAGGACGAAGCAAAGATATGGTGGTCAGAGAGATGCCTGAGAAGAGCATGAACATGAAAGTGGAAGAAACTATAGAACCTTCAACAATAATCAAAGAGTTGAAAAATAAAAAGTGAGATGCTATTATTGCAATAATTTTTTTTCACTATGCTCATGATTGTAAGAAGAAGATAGTTGATCAAGGGAACTAGAGAGCTAATGTCACTATAGAGAGTACTAAATCCATGTTCCTAGATGCCCATACCATGCTAATGTGTGGTTGTTAGACAATGGTTGCAATAACCACATCACAGAAAAAAAGAATTTGGTTGCAAATTTCGATCAATATGTGAAAATAGATGTAAAGTTGGGGATTGGAAAGATTATGGAAGTAGATGGAAAAAGAGTGGTCAACATTCTGACCATGCAGGGGGAGCCGAAGAGAATCTAAGAGGTATATTGTGTTCCTAGTCTCCAAAATAATTTGATAAGTGTTGGTCAATTGACACAAAAAGGATACAGAGTTATCTTTCAAGGTCAAGAATGTGTTATATATGACAAGCCCCCAAGAAAGCAGCTGATAGCAAAGGTGCAGATGACAATGAACATACTCTTTCCTCTAATTATGAATTATAGTGGTCAGGTGAGTTCTTTTACAGTTGCATGTTCTCATGATTATTGGTTATGGCACTTTTGTTTTGTACACATGCACTTTTCTAGTTTAATATTGTTGTAGCAAAAACAAATGGTCAGAGGATTACCTCCCATCAAAGAACATGTTAGTACTTGTGAGTGTTGCATCCTTGGAAAGCAACACTGTGAATGTTTTCCAAAGGGAGTTGCATACATAGCAAAGCAACCTTTTGAGCTAGTGCATACAGACTTATGTGGACCTATGAGAACACAGTCGATTGGTGGAAGTTGTTATGTTCTTACTTTCATTGTGATTATAGTAGAAGGACTTGGGTTTACTTCTTGATGTAGAAATCTGAAACTTTTTCAAAGTTCAAGGAATTTAGAGCCTTAGCAGAGAACCAAAGTGATTGATAGGTCAAGGTATTAAGGTCAGATCGTGGTGGAGAATATGACTCAAAGGCATTCCATGATTACTGCAAACAACATGGAATCAGAGGACAATTTACAACCAGGTACACAACACAACGGAATGGTGTAGGAGAGAGAAAGAAAAAGGCAATTATGAACATGGTAAGAAGCATGTTGAAAGGAAGAAACATATCTAATGAGTATTAGGCATAAACAGTTGCATGTGGTATTTATGTGGTCAACATATCTCCTACAATGAGTGTGATGAACAGAATACCAGAACAAGCATGGTGAGGTATGTCTTACATCGTATCTCATATGACAATGTTTGAATGTGTATCTTATGACCATGTGTCTAAAGAGCGAAGAGGAAAATTGGATGATAAAAGTGAAAAATGCATGTTTATTGGTTATAGGGAGCAATCAAAAGCTTACAAATTGTACAACTCTATCACAAAGAACACCATAATTAGCAGAGATGTTGTGATCAAAGAACAAGAGTCGTGGAATGGAACTATAGACAAAATAGTGTATGTACAAGTGTCACTGATGGAAGAAGATGATGTAGCAGAAAAGGAGCAACAAGAATCACAGGTGAAGACACCAAACAGAGACATACCAATAAGGACTCCAAGATTTTTAGAGAAGCATGGATATTCAAACAAATCAAGAGATCATGATTCTCCCAGCAATCAATTAGGTGATAAATCAAGCAATGGTAAGAGAAAGATGAGAAGTTTCAAAGATATTTATGATGATTTGGATGTTATTTCACATTTTGCATTGTTGTCAGTCCAAACTTGTTCCTCTGAAGAAACAAACATAGATGAAAATTGGGTGCATGCCATGGATGAAGAAATTGAAGCTATTGAAAAGGATGATACATGGGATTTGGTTGATTTACCAAAAGACGAAAATCTCATTGGTGTGTAGTGGGTGTACAAGACAAAGTTGAATGAGGAAGGTGAAATTGATAAATTTAAATGAAGACTTGTAGCAAAAGGATTCTCGCAACAACTAGGAATAGAATTTGGAGAAACATTTTCTCTAGTAGTTAGATTAGATACTGTAAGAGTTGTTCTAGTCACAATAGCTCAGAACAAGTGGAAAGTATAACAATAAATCATCCTTCTTGAATGGAATTCTAGAAGAAGAAATTTATGTACAGTAGCCTCTAGGATATGATTTTGAAAGTATTGAAGAGAAAGTTTACAAGTTCAAGAAAGTGCTCTATGGATTGAAGCAAGTGCCTAGAGCTTGGTATAGAAAAATTAGTAGCTACATGATCAAGATTGGATTCTTCAAAAGTAACATTGAACCTATGTTTTACAGAAAGGTAAATGAGCACGGAGAGATTTTGATTATTTCTTATATGTTGATGGCATGGTTTTACAGGCGATTTTGAGATAGATGAATTTAAAGCAACCATGATGAAATAATTTGAGATGAAAGATCTTGGTCCCATGAAATATTTTCTTGGCATAGAACTTCAGCAATCTAGAAAAGGAATTTTTATTTGTCAAAATAAATATGCCAAAGATTTGTTGAAAATATTCATGATGGAAAATTGAAAACATGTCCCTACACCAGTTGCAATAGATACAATTTTAAGCAAAAATGATGAAGGAACATGTGTAAATCCAACTCTATTTAAAAGATTGGTTGGCAACCTCACGTATCTCACAGCTACAAGACCAGATATCCTGGAAGGAGTGAGTTTTATTTCCAGATTTAAAGAGACTCTAAAAGACACATTGGAGTGTGGGAAAATGAATTCTGAGATACATAACATGAACTAGAGATTGGGGCATAGTGTATGCAAGCACATAAAAAATATTTGAGTGGATACAAAGATACTGATTTTGCACGTAGTTTGGATGATAGGAAGAGAACTTCTAGTTTTGTGTTCCATCTTGGTTTAGGTGTGATTTCATGGGCATCTAAGAAGCTGCCTATTGTGACACTTTTGTCAGCAAAAGCTGAATATGTAGCAGCAACATCAGCAACATGTCAAGCAATGTGGTTAAGAAGAGTATTTGATGGACTCAAGAAGAAACAACAAGGATCAAGAATAATTTATTGTGAAAACACCTCAGCGATTGCACTATCCAAGAATAGTGAGTTTCATCAGAAGAGCAAGCGTATTGATACTATATATTAATTTATTAGAGAACTTGTGAGCAATGGATAAGTTCACTTGAAGCCTTGTAAATCTAGTGATTAATTGGCTGATGTATTTACTAATTCATTAGCAAAATATGTGTTTGATTTTGATGGAAGAAACTTGGGTGTTGTTAGCCCAGCTGAGACATAGACCAACAGGCATATTTGTGTTTTCACGAGTCAAGTTTTAGTTTACCGATCATAATTAAGGGGGAGTGTTTAAGGTAATTACTCCTCCATGAGGAGTTGGCTAAACATAGAGAGTCAGTTAATGAAGTATTGAGCGTTGAGTGTTTGACTATTGAGTTAAGTCGAGTTAAGTGATAGGTGACTTTTAGTGTGTGGTTGCATGTCAAGATAGTTTAGGCAAGTCACTAGCTGGAAAAGGACAAATACCCTTCACCGAGTTCATTGTAATCATCAAGGTTTGCGTGATCAATAGAAGAGTTGCAACTTGTGTATTTTGTATGTGAATTCATGTTTTGTCTCATCCGCCTTTCCAACATAATGAAATGAAAACAAAAATTAATTCCAACATGCCTTGAACATCAAGATATAATTATGAAAAATATAAGCAATCATGAGCACATAAAATTGCTATATACTAAATATATGAGTGAATGACATGTGAAATAGGGAGTTCAACAAAGATTTTTTTTTTGGAAACAATGCACCTATTAATATGTTTGAAAAGGGAAACTTACATTAAAATTTAAACCTATCAAATGAAAATGGGATTTAACTTAAAAGAGTTTCTCGGAGGTTTCTAATAGTGTACTCAAATGGAGCATAAGGAAACAATCCCTAAACAAAAAGGAAATTCTAAATAGATTAAAGGGATTGACAAAATCCGATTATCAATACATAAATTTATGAGTTTAACAGATGTACTATATGAAATAGAAACCAGAGTTCAATATTGTACTAAAACGGAGCATAAAGAAGTAGTCCCAAAACAAAAAGGAAACTCTAGATAGATTAAACGGATTGACAAAATCCCATTATCAATACTTAAATTTAAGAGTTTGACCAATGCAGTACTTTATGGCATAGCAACCAAAGTTCAAACTAACATGTTATTGAAATATTAATCGATCATGTTCCATACATGTTCTTATCTAGAATATTTTAGAAAAGCATGTTAAATTAATTGTCGCCTTGCGAAAACATGATGGAAAAAACCAATTGTAGGAAATGAAATGGAACTCTTAAACATGACGAGCGAATATCTCCTAAAATGGAACTTTTAAAACATGACGAGCGAATATCTCTTCTTTTGACGCAAAACCCTACCTAGAAGTACAGGAATTTAAAAAGGATTAATGTGTGGCAATGGTAGGAAGCCCAATTGCTGATTCATAAAAACTCCAATTAAATTGTTGCAAATGAAAAATTTTCACCTCAAGAGGAATGTGACCATTTTTGCTCCTTGATCTGTAACAATATAAAACAAAAACCATTAGCATGGGAAGAATTGAGAGATTTAACTTGGAACTTGAATATCTATTATAATAATAATAAAAAAAAAAAAATTCAACCAAAACGAAATTCAAAAAGTATAACATAAAAGGAAAAAAAATCAACTATGATGAAATTCAAATCCTAGTAATAAATGTCATTCACAAAAATTAAAATTGTTACTGTAATAATAAGAGAAGTACTTAAAGATAAAAACACCAACTAGTAAGAGGATTTTGGGTCCTATCATGAGTATAGTAAGACAGGGAAAATGCAAATATTAACTACCCAATTACCTTGTAAATTGTAATGCCAAAAGAAAGACATTACGTCCTCATCCTTTAAATAGCTCCAAGGGGAGGGTTTTCAAGGCTGGAGTGAAGGAACAAAAAACGAAAATAATTAAATGTAGTGCTGGTGACGAATGAATTACAAGTTGAAACAAACCTAACAATTCAATATACCTTGACGATGAGGTTTCATCCTTTCTGAAAATTCAAAAAGTTCCGAAAATGCAATAGCGCCGAGTAAATATAACTCAGAACCCGACCAAGGAAATCAATAACCAGTGAGAGTAGAGAAGTAAGTGACATATTTTAGAAAGAGAAAATTGATTATGCCAATTCTCAAAACATAAGAGAAATTTACCTATAGATATTTCCTCCAAATTAACACAAGAAACTTACAAGGAAAGCTTTAATGCAGGTGCAATGAAGGAAAAATGAAAGTCTAACTCCAACATTAAGTAATACCCCGCAATGCAAAATCAATGAACTAAAGACTAACAAGCTCGAAGAGTAGGGATAGTCATTTGACAACATGCTACTTAAAGTAACCATGATTATTATATGAACTGATATGAACGATTGTAAAAAAAACAATTATTCATGTCAAAATAATAATCAGTGAGATTAGGTCCCGGATGCGGGTGACACGTTGATAGAAGCTAGCCACGTGACCGCCAGGAGGAGCCTTCGGTGCGAAGGCAACTTGACCTGCGATTAATGAAATCCATTAAACGCGCATTCAATGGCATTCAATGGCATTCCTATCGCCAGAGCTACCAAGGAATTAAGACAGAAGCAGCTAGAATGTCTGGGCGCGGAGAGTTCAGTTTGACAGGCCTGTCTGAACAGGCAAGGGATTTCGGCTCTGCTCTGCAAGATAATGTGGGTTTGTGGGCAGAGAAGGAGGGTGTAAGTGCGAGTAAGCACAGAGGCAAACCCAATTTCTGGTCAGGGAAGCAGAATTGCTTCAGAGGCATAGAGCAGTTTGAGATTTGGTCCCCACTGTTACAATTTATCACGGAAAGGCGTGCAAAGCAAACCCTGTTACAGCTTTACAGGTTAAGGATGCCTCTTAGAGGACATGCTTCGCCGCATAGAGGAAGGAATCATGGTCAGAGGGGGAACCCTGGTGGCAGAGGCGTTCATAGCCCGCGGCGGGTCTCCCCGTTGGCTTATGCATTGCCCAGCTCTCCTGGTTCTGACGATTCCGACTCTGATATTAGCAACTCAGTGCAGACGGTTAAGTTCAAATACTTCCGTCGCACCAACAAGCCAATCGTTTCTACATTAATTATTGTGGTTTTTATGGAGGAAGAAGGAGAAGAAGGTAAGGGAAAGGGGATTTCTGAGGAGCAGGAGCCAAGCTCCAACAATTCCTCTCAGAGCGGAAGCCAGGAGGAAAGCTCCTACCTACCATCCTCTCAGAGCAAGCTCGAAGAGGAAAGCACAGGAGTTCATTCTAAGGAGCAGAATGAAGCCCTTCGTGAAATCTGTAGCCTAATGGATATGGAAATTACCAGTTCGGTTCAGCATCAGGAGACGGACCCCCAAGCTAAGAAGATGCCTGAAGATGACAAGAAACTTGCGCGCTTCTTTGGAAGTCGCCTGTATCCTATACTCCCTCCAGGATTTGTGAGGCTGGAGGACATACCGGCTGGTATGGAAATAGTGTGTGCGCCTGATCCAGAACGGGAGGAAGCTGAATGGGAGGCAGAGCAGCAAGCTGCAAAGCAGAAGGAAGCAGAGGACCAGGCGGCAACCAAGGCGGGGAAGGATTAAGGTACTTCTCCAGCATTTTTGTCTTTGGTTTTGTTACGATGACCACCTGCGCTCAGCCTGTCTATGGTCTTTTGGTTACGTGTGCCATCTGTGCTCCGTCCGGGAAGTGTCCTGCATGCCACCTGCGCTCAGCTTACCTTTGGTTTTTTGGTTACGTGTGCCACCTGTGCTCAGTCTGGGAAGCTTGAAGAATCTTCGACGCGTGTCCTCAATCCAGCGTCCCTCTTCTAACAGGCATCTATGCTTTGTTTAGTCTGTTTCTGTTTATGCATTTTGTTAAATTCCATGTCATTATGTCTAAAACTGTAGACTGGAAGTGTAATTGTGAAAATAGGCACTATGTCAATGCCTGTAAACTCAAATTTTTGTTGGGAAAACTTGATAGAGCGTTGTTCATACGCTCTCAGAGGTTTCGACCTCTTGTATATATTTTTTTCATTTTCTTAATATAAGTAGTTTAGCATTTGCCCAGAAAAAAAAATAATCAGTGAGAGTAGGGAAATAAGTTGACATATTTAAAAAAAAAATTATTATGCAAACTCTCAAAACTATAGGAATTTATAAGGTAAGTTCCTCAGACAAAACACCAAAGGACACCGCTCACAAACAGATCACAGATCAATACACCAGTATTCTTGACGTGGTTAAAACTATAAAAGAGGGAACTAGTCCACAACCTAAGCCAACGTGGCCACTTTTGACAATTTATTAATGAAATAATGAAAATTTACATAAGCTTCTCTCATGAGCAGTTACCCTACAAATGACCCTCCATGCTCTTCAAATAGAGATCATGGACCAATTAGGTATTAATCCATAGATCAAGTGTCGGTAATACCGAGGAGAGAATGAACCGTTGGATCACTACATATCATGAGTGTTGGATTGTAAGTTACAAAAGTACATCATAAAAAAACAAACTTTACCTAACTCTACACTAGACCAAGTTATACTTAACTATTTTCTATGTGTCGGAATACCCTAACACCCCCCCTAAGAACAACTCGGGATAGGATTGAAGGATATACAAATATGACACAATAGGAGAAGGAAGAAGGAATTAGAGCCTATCCCCCCTTATTGCCAACTTCCTAAACTCCAACCATAAATCAAAGTTTAATAAACTTCGCGTGTGTGAGATACTTTGTAAAGATGTTTGCAACTTGATCATCTGTTGAACAATATTTGACTTCAACAATAAGGTCATGAATGAGCTTTCTAATGAAGTAGATCTACAATTCAATGTGTTTGTTGCGCTAATGTTGGACTAGATCTTTGCATAGTTGAATGGCACCTTGATTATCACACCAAAGTGTAGTCGGATGCTGCTGCTAAAAGTTAAACTCTGATAAGGTCTGATGAAGCCATAGGGCTTCCTTACTAGCTTCTATGACACCACGATACTCTGCTTTTGATGAAGAAAGAGAAATGACACTTTTTTTCTTGCAATCCCATCTAATAGGTCTTGAACCAAGAGTGAACACATAACCTGCAGTAGACTTCCGATCATGAGGGTTACGAGCCTAATTGAAATCAGTGAAACCAACCAATAGCGGAGATGCTTCTACACTATAATGAATCATAAACTGAACTATACCTCAAACATAACGAAGTATTCTTTTAGTTGCTTTCTACTGAATTTCATGTGGGTTTTGCATAAACCGAGCAATAATGCCAATAGCAAAGGAAAGGTCAAGATGAATATGGGTGAGATACACAAGTTTTCCTACAAGTTGATTGTATAAGGTAGGATCTACTTCAGGGAAAGTACAAGTGACTAAAAGTTTGGCTCCAGGCTAAAAGGGAGAAGGGGCTGGCTTACTAGGAAAGGGAAATACCTTCCTTGGATTGCAAGACTTGAAGAGCAAGAAAATAATGCTAGTGTCCTAATTCTGTCATTTCAAACTTATTTTTAAGGCTAGAATTCACATGGTTTATAAGGTTGGGATCACTACGTGTAAGGATAAGATCATCAACATAAAGAACAAGAATGATAAGAGACTTTCCCACTTTCTTGGTGTAGACAATATTGTCAGAATGACAACTAGAAATGCCAATTTCTAAAAGAAAGCTATCCATTTTGACATACCAAGCCCGTGGGGCTTGCTTGAGACCATGAAGGGATTTCTTAAGGCAACATACAAGGCTAGAGTCTGTTTGTATAAAGCCAATAGGTTGTTCCATATAGATTTCTTCATGTAAGTCCCCATGCAAGAAGGCATATTTAACATTCATCTGATGTACTTTCCATTTGAAAGAGGCAGCAAGGGAAAGAACAAGGCATATAGAGTTCATTTTGCCAATAGGGGAGAAGGTTTTAGTATAGTCAATGCCTTCAACTTGAGAAAGACCCTTAGCAACAAGACGAGCTTTATGTTTATCAACTTTTCCATTTGGTCCATACTTGGTTTTGTAAACCCATTTGCATCTAACAAGCTTTCATCCCTTGGGAAGAGGAACAAGATCGCATGTATCATTTGCCAATAATGAACGATATTCTTCATTTAAAGCTGTGTCCCAATCTGCATTGCCTGAAGCTTCTATAAAGGTGTCAAGATCATAATTCATTGAAGCTTGACCTAGTAAAGAATAGGCTCTATCGAACTGAGAATGTGTACGTCACTAATCCGTAGGATCACTAGCAAGAGCACCTGCTACATCCTGAGTAGCACAAACCCATTTTGGATGCTGAGGAGCTGAAGGAGGAGCCTAAGAAGGTGGAGGAGGATTGTCATCCTCGCTATCATCATCTAAAGAAGAAATATTTTCAAAAGTAAAAGGGATAGAGAGAGGTGGCACATCTGCCGAACTACGCTCGTAGGCCAATATATTCTCGATAAACTTTACACCTCTTCTAATGATAACATTTTTGGACTTAAGTGGAATAAGTCTATAGCCTTTGACATCTTCAGAATATCCAACAAAAATACATTTTTCACTCTTAGGTTCTAAAGCTTTATGTTTCTCATATGGAATATGGTCCCATGCTTTACATCCAAAAACATCAAAGTGACTTACATCTAGTTTAATTGAGCTCCATGCTTCTTCTGGAGTAATATTTTTTAAAACCTTAGTAGGAGTGCGATTTACTATGTAATTTTAATAGTTAATTTCTTCTCCCCAAAAATTAAGACTAAGTCCTTTAGATTGAAGCATACCATTAGCCATTTCCTTTAAGGTGTGATTCTTCCCTTGAACTACACCATTTTGTTGTGGAGTATATGGAACAGTATGTTGCATTTGAATTCCATTCTCAGTGCAAAATTTGATGAATTTCTTGCTAACACATTCTCTGCCATTATCAGATATTAGCTTAAGAATTTGATGTCTAGATTATTTTTCAACGAAGGCCTTAAATGTCAAGAACATGTTAAATACTTCACTCTTGAGTTTTGAGAAGTATACCCAAGTGCGTCTAGAGAAATCATCAATGAAAGTTAAGAAATATTTGTAGCCAGAGAATGAAACAACCAGAGGTGGACCACATAAATCACTATGCACAAGTTGTAAAGGGTTTGAGGCATGCCAAGATGCACATTTTTCAAAACTATGAGGATGATGTTTTCTGAGTACATGTTTGGAACAAACATAATCTCTACAAGATACCATTGGGAGATCTATCACCATATTTTCTTTACATAGATTCTGAAGGGAGTGATAGTTTAAGTGACCAAATCGCTCATGCCAAAGTTTTCTCACTTCATCATTATGAGAAACAAATGCCAAGGGAATATTTGATGACCCAAAGTTGTTAAATTATACAACCTTGTAGAATCATTAGCGATTCCAGTAGCTAAAATTTGTCTAGGATCTCTTAGGTCCTTAATTACAACATCGTGAGGTGAAAATTAAACGATTTTACCTTCACCTGAATGAGTTATCTGATATACAGATAGAAGGTTCCATGATAAGGTTGGAACAAATAATACATCATTAAATTTACCATTGCCTAGATGAACAATTCCAATCCCTACAACACTAAGAGATCTAGCATCACCAACATATATACTTTTGGTGTTACAATCATTTGAAGAAGATAACATGGTTTTGTTTTTGGCCATGTGATAATAAGCTCCAGAATCAATGAGCCACTCATGATAATGAGAATAAGAAGATACATTTAGTGCATTACCAGACCAAGTTGATTAACAAAAACATGCAGAAAGTGATATTCCTGAAGATGAAGTTGAAGTTGAAGCGTGCTCCAAATGGATGTTATGCTTCTTTATCACTTCTTCCAAACTTGCCATATTCTTAAAGCTTTTGGATTCTAAGTGGCCATCTCGATTAAAAAAGTGGCAATGTTTATTAACCTTCTTGCCTTTGTTTTTATTTTCCTTCTCATTTTGTTGAAATGATTTTTCATTTTGAGACTAAAATCACTTAGGACCCTTGTTTGGTTTAGAACCATTATTTTTAGGATACTCCTTCTTAGGATTATTTTAATTTGGTTGCTACTAGGCAAGTAAGGCTTTCTTAGAAGAGTTCCCAAGATTAAGAAGACCAAGATATAAGAAATTTTCTTGTTATCATATTAAAGAATCACCAAAGGCATCAAAAGAGGGGGAATTGTAGTCTTGTCCTTCAGAAATAAAGGGTTCTCTAAGGGTCTTGAACTTGCACAAAAAATCTTCAATGCAAGAAAAATTATTGGAGTCCAATGTAAACAACTCATTTTCAAGCTGATGGGCCCTAATTTCATTTTTAATTCCAAAAATTTTAATAAGTTGTTTCATTGCTTCATTAGGAGTATTAAGTTCTGCGATATGGAATCTATTATCTAGAGAAATAGACATCCTTATCAACCCAGGTGCTTGATCTTGCCTATTTTCCCATTTGGTTCCGTTGTCTTGATCTTGAGGTTTGGTTTCTTGGCCTGAGGCTATTCTGTAAATACCTTTACTTCTAAGTGAATCCACAACATAGGACCACCATTAGAAGTAGTTGGTGTTGTCAAGAATAACTTGGCATTGACATTCCATTCTAATAGAAACTAAAGTTATATACGTTGAAACTAAGTGTTTCAATGGAAATATCTCGAAAAAGTAGGCTAAATAAAAAAAACGGCTCTGAAAATGTCTTCTGGATGAAGAAGTTATGGCCTTTTGAAGAAAAGTTGTTGAAGATGTCGACGAAATGCATGAATGTGCAGAAATGAATAATAATGTTATATTTAAAAAAAATCCCCCCTTTCTAAACATAAATCTAATTATCTCACTTAAAAAAAAATTATGTGACTTACTTTTATAAATGAGTGAAAGTCACTTTTACAATGGTACTTTATGAGCTACCCACTAAATTGTAAGTGACTTTAGAATTATAAGTGACTCACTTTTATAATGGGTGAGAACACTTTTACACAAATTATCTTTAAAATATAAGTTACATGTGCCTTTTGAAAATGTAACTCAACAAAAAGAAAGACTTGAACCCAAGACCTTTATTCTTATATAGTAACTTTGGACCAAGTGGGCTACTTTAAGAGGTTAGTAATTTTTGGAAAAGAAGAAGGGTTTTTTCTTTTTTAATTGTTTTCATTTTTTCTTAGTCATTGAAGCTTTGGGGTGCGCGCTTACTTGAGAAAGCTCCTTTTTCCTACAAAACAAAAACCACAAAACCTAACATGGACATACAAAAAAAACAAACCTTATGGTTTGAAGTTAGCTTTACCCAAAAACTAAACATTTTCCTCAATGTTTTTGATTTTCCGAGATCATACTAATGTGCGGTGGAAAAGAGCATATGCATGAGAAAAATCCTTCCTTTATGTTTCTTATTTTCCTAGATTCGGTAATAAAAAGAAAGAGATAAATAAACCGAAATAAACAGAGAGAAAATAACTAAAAACTGCAAATAAACATTGTATACCTCCAGATCTTAAAAATGACATGGCTAGGGCTCCCAGAAACATTTTTGCGTGAAACAAAAGGGGTTCCTCACTCGAAAAGATTCTCCTAACATAATAGAAAAGTCCTCTCGACTTGAAAGTAGTAAAAAATAGTAGATCTAAGAAATGACAATCGGATGTAGTTCTACCGGCTTCATATTTGGATTAACAACGGATGCATCCCTCGAATAGCTCTGATACCATGTAGGAATTTATAGGGTAAGTTTCTCAGATAGAATACCATAGGACACCGTTGACAAACAAATCATAGATCAATACACTAGTATGCTTGACGTGGTTAAAACCCTCAAAGAGGGAAACAGTCCATGACCTGAGCCAATGCGGCCACTTCATACAATTTATTAATAAAAGAATGAAGATTTACATAAGCTTTTCTAATGAACGGTTACCCTAGAAATAACCCTCCATGCTCTTTTAATAGATATCATGGACCAATTAGGTGTTAAGCCATGGATCAAGTGTCGGTAATACTGAGGATAAAATGAATCGTCGCATCACTACATATCATGATCATTGGATTATATGTTACAAAACTACATAGTAAAGAAACAAACTTTACTTAACTCTACACTAGACCAAGTTATACTCAACTATTTCCTATGTGTCTGAATATCCTAACAAAAACATAAAAGAAATTTGCCTGTAGATATTTCCTCCAATTGGACACAAGAAGATTACAAGGAAAGCCTTAATCCAGGTGTAATGAAGGAAAAAATATAGACTAGCTCAACATTAAGCAATACCCACAGTGTTGCGCTCTGGCCGTCACAGAAAAATCAATGAACCAAAGACTAACGAGCTCGAAGAATAGGGATACTCATTTGACAACCCTATCCTTTCTCCATTGTTAAATTTCATTGTTACTCCATACTGTCGAATGTACATCGATTGACACTTCAGGTGAAGGTCACTTGATAATTATGAGGTGGCCTTTATACTAGTTGCCACATATTAAGACAAGTTCACCATGTTTATAATGCAGAAAGGCATTTAAAATTCTTACGACATAGGTATCATCAAAAGCATGTGAAAATTAGGGGAATTTCGACGTCTAAAATGGGTGTCCTAAGGAAATTATAAAATAATAGTGGAAATAATAAAATAAAATTAGATTATATCATCAAATTTTAGAGGGAAGAAAGAAAAAACCATTTTTTCAACTTATCCCTTTATGGGTTTCCTCCAATTTCGAGCGACAACACTCGTTGGATGCATAATTTGATACTCCGTCCAAGGAGTACCCATATTACATACTTTCGATGGACCCTACTAGACGAAAAATGATAAATACATGAAAAACGTGATTGCAATAACATTTTCCATGTATTTCTAATTTTTCGTATAGCGTGGTTCATTTAAAATATGCAACATGGGTAATCCTTTGATGAGGAATTAGAATTTGCATCCAACAAGTACTCCCACATGAAATTTGAGTAAAACATTGCGGAGATAAATTTACAATACAAGTTGAAAAAGTAGTTTTATTATTTTATTAGATTGTAATATTTTTTTTTTACTCCAAAAATGGTGAATCACCCCCGTAGTTGATATCATTATCTTGAATCTTGTTGGTTCTTATAAAGTTTATTATGGTTGTACATTTTTCTTAAAAGGCTCATTTGAAACCTCAAAATTCCCCTAATCTTTGTGTTATTCCTTGGGCATTGGAACCACAGATATAACAACGGACTAAGGTAATAAAAAAAATTACAGAAAACTAATCTTAACTATGTAAAAACCAAAGAAAATGGAGTACATACACAAATGAATGAAATGAAGCGATCCTATATGTCAATGTAAAATAATGACAAAATAAGGACTACACATTACAAAAACATAAATTTACTTTAATATTTAAGTTATTAAAGATCAAATATATATATATATATATATATATATTATATATATAATATTATAATATATATATATATATAATAATAATAATAAATTAAGTTTAATGTTTTCTTTGGCGTGAACATTAATGATTGTTTACTAGATAGGTATTATGCAATGGGTGTATGCAGTGGATGTGAAACTGACCACGTATTGATTCATTCAAAATTTTCAAATATTTTTCAATTTTCCAAATGCTAGCCCACTACGCCTTTGGGTCTTTTACCCAGCGCCACCATAATTTAGCCCCTAAAACTTGACTTATTGCTTCTAGATCATCAAGTCCAAGACCCCCATATTTTTTAGGTTTCTAAATCTCTCCGAGGCTACCAAAGCCCATTTCTTTTTCTCCTCCCCCTTCCCCCAAATAAAGTCTCTGTAAATGGTTCTAAAATGTTGCAAAACTCCTTTTCGAGCTGGAAGGGTTGATAGCATGAAAATGGGGATAGATTGGAGAATAGCTTTTGTGAGCACCAACCGACTAGCCAAGTTTAAAGATCTAAAAGTCCATTTCTTGATTTTATCCTATATATTATTAATCATCGGCTCCCAAATGACGTTGTGTAGAGGTTTATCAGTAAGAGGAATTCCCAAATATTTTGAGGGGAGAACATCCCTTTGAAAGCCTAGAATCCTGGTGATATTTTTTTGAATAACAATATTGGTATTAAAGAAAAAAATCTTAGATTTGGAGAGATTAACTTCCATACTTGTAGCCATGGAAAAGTCAGTTAGGAGATGTTTGTATGCTAGAGCTTCTTTGACTGTGGGGATTCCCTGCAACATAGTATCATCAAAAAATTGTTGATGGGTCAAAGCGTGACCGTTCTCTGAAAGTTGGAGGCCTTTGATATTACCAACTTCTTTCACATGCCTTATAGACTGACCCAGTCCTTCCATCATGAGGATGAAGAGAAAGGGAGAGAGCGGATCACCCTGCCTGAGGCCTCAAGAAGGAGTAAAAATCCCGGAAGGAGAACCATTAACCAGAATTGAAAAGCTGGAAGAGGTTACAAGGGCCATTACACATCTAACCCAATTATGATCAAATCCAAAAGCAATAAGGACTCTTCTTATATAGGTCTAATTCAACTTATCATAAGCTTTGGGTAGGTCCAATTGCATAATCATACCAGCCTTCCTATTGCTTGTCAAAGAGTGCACCACCTCATGCACTTGGATGATGTTATTAAGAATTTGTTTGCCCTCCACATAACCAGATTGTCCCACAGAAACTAGAGTAGGAAGAAGAGGTTCCAGTCTGTTAGCAACAACCTTGGATATTATCTTATATATCACATTGCACAAGGCTATGGGTCCAAACCTGTTTGGAGTCTGAGCATTGTCCTCTTTGGGGATCAGGGAGATGAAGGAAGTGTTAAGCACCTTCAAAATTGTTCTATTCAACCTAGAATCTTCCACTATGTTCAAAATGTCTTGTTTAACAATATTCCAACAAGCTTTGAAGAAGTCCATATTGAAACCATCAAGGCCTGGTGCTTTACCATTCTGCATTTCATTGATAACCTCACTAACCTCCTCTATTGTCATTGGCCTATTGAGACTGAAATTATCCTCTCTAGTAACTAGTCTAGGAATATGTCTTGTTAAACCCCTAATGAAATGTTCTCTGTCGGAAATGGTTTCCTGTGCTATTCCATGAAAGTGCTGAACTAGCACATCCTCTATATCCTCATGGGAA
Organism: Pinus taeda; assembly: GCA_000404065.3. NCBI lineage: Eukaryota > Viridiplantae > Streptophyta > Pinopsida > Pinales > Pinaceae > Pinus > Pinus taeda. The sequence continues at coordinate 8,537 of APFE030471900.1, read as the reverse complement.
TTATGAACATGACCTCCCTCGTCCTTAATCGAAGAGATCCTGTTATGAGATCTGTTTGCCGTGGTAGATCTATGGAAAAATCTAGTGTTATGCTCCCCTTCTTTTAACCATTGAACTCTGGATTTTTGTCTCCAAAATGTTTCCTCTTGTTTACATAAATTCTCCCAGTCTTGATGGTGTTTCTTGACTAAGCCATTTCTATATTTATCAAAGCCATTCATGATAAGGGTTTGATTGAGTTCCGTCATTTTATCTTCAATATTTTTTTTTGCTACAAAGATGTTGCCAAATTCATTCTTGTTCCAATCTTTAAGTCTGAGCTTGATGTGCTTTAGTCTTTTGTGTAGCTAGAACATTCTTTTACCCTGAATATGCAGATCTTTTGTCCACCATTTTGTGATGTTGCTGATGAAGTCTAGGTGGGTGAGCCAAATATTATCAAATCTAAAAGGTTTGTTCTTAGGGGTACCAATGCCTTGAACCTCAAGTTGAACCGGCCAATGGTACGAGCCTCCAAAGGGGAGAATTCTCCCTATTATTTCCTTGTTGTTAAGCATAAGGTCCTCTAAGGTTATGAATCTATCTAACTTTGACGCTACTTGCGACTCTCCTCCTCTTTTATTGTTCCAAGTAAAGAGACCACTACTTATGTCAATATCAACAAGCTTCATATTGTCTATAAAGGTTTGAAAAGATAAAGAGTCTGTGCTTAAAGTTCTGGTTCCCCCTTTTTTCTCTGACAATGATTTGATCATGTTGAAGTCCTCACATATGATCCATGGTACATCTACATGTCTGTCTCTAAGCTCCATAAGAGATTCTAGAAACTTGAGTTTATCATCCATTCTTTGAGGGCCTTAAACGTTTGTGACCAGATAGGTCTCCCTATCTCCCACCAGTTGTATAACCACTGATAAGTAATTTCTATATGCCTCTACATCTATTATGCCAATCTTTTGGGGGTTCCAAAGAGTAAGTATGCCCCTGCTATATTATTTGCTTTAACTTCTAGAAACTCGAATCTATTGAGCCATTTGTTATGAATTTCTTTTATTTTCTGAATGGAACATTTAGTTTCCTTAATAAAGATCATATCCAGAGCTTCTTGTTTCATTCTATTACTAATAATTCTTTGCTTTCTTTTAAAAACTAGATCTCTGATATTCCAAGATGTAAACTTCATTATTAAAGACTTGTAAAGGAGTAGATGGTTAGATCTTTCATCTTACCTAAATCTATCATTAGCTTTCCACATTACATCAATAACTCGTCCTGCTTTTTCCTGCCTCTTTTCTTTCCTAGGTTTCTAGGTGCTCATCCAGGTGTGATTTTCATAGTTTTTACACCTTCATTGCCTTGTCTTTCATTTCTTCCTTGGTTTTCCAGCACTTTATCTTGAGTTTTCCATGGGAACAACTTTTGTACTCCATTGAAATCTTCTTGTGGTAATGAATCTAACCCCTCATGGTCCCCTGTTTCAAGGACCCTTCTAAATCTCGGTGTTCCCTGTCAAGAATCTCCTGTAGTTCATTATCCTCCATTTCCATCTCACTCTAGATCATTTCTAGGTCCATCTCCAGTTCTGCTTCGCTCAACATAGGCTCTTTCTATTTGTAACAATCCCGTGATTGTGCTCTATCTTTTTCTTTCTCCTTCTCCTCTGGGCTTCCTTCCATAACATGATCTAATTTTGTTATATCTTCTTCTTATTCAAGTACTTGGAATCTATTTAGGTTAGCATATTTCCCTTTTGTTTGATGTTACTTTGGCCCCCTCTTGCCCACTTTTCCTCTATGTACCACTTTGTGAAAGCCTTCAGTATCTTTCATTATGTTCTATTTACTTCTATTCTCTATTTTACTGAGAGGGAAATCTTTGAATAGGTGCCCATGCTCATGGCATCTCCGACATCTAAAAGGAATATGTTCATAGTCTACTGTTTGCACCCATTCTTCATCAAAACCTTCCAAGATGACCTCATCTAGTATAGCCCTGGAGAGATCCATCTCCATGCATATTCGTGCGAAGGAAGTGTACTTCCCCCTTTTTGTGGCCTCAAAAGCTTTGACAAAGTGGCCTAATTGGTTTCCTATGGCAGATAACAATTTTGTTTGCCAGTAATTAAGAGGTAGAGAGTAGAGTCTTACCTAAACCAGGACCGAAGCGAAGGTTTGTCATTCAGGGACAAAATTCATCATCCATGGTCGCATGTAGAGGCCTGCTGGTACATAGAAGTATGGCCCTCCTTCAAATAGCCTATCTTTATCCTTAATATTTGTGAAGACCACAGTGAAGAAACCCTTTGACCCAAGATGTAGGTCAATGCTTCCTTTTGGTTTCCAGTTGTATTTAATCCATGTGTGTAAAGCCTTTTCAATGGGCCATAATCCCATGAATTTACAAATGATGGCATATGTCTGCATGTGATCCCTGTGTGCCTACAGAGCAGGATCATTTAAAACTACTCTAGGTGTGACCTTAGCTTTGGGTTTACATGGCTGCTTTTGTGCTTTGTTTTTCACTCCCCGTTCCTTATCTTCTTCCTCATTTTCCTTATTGTTGTTATTCTCCCTTGACTTGTTTAAATCTTGCTCCTCTTCTGTAGTCCTTATCCCTGCCACAAAAGGTCCTCTGACGCTCTCTATTGGTTTCTTTCCTTGGCTAGCCACCGCCGACCTGTAGGAGGGAGTGGAGCTCCCTCTTTTTTGTGTATCCATGGATTTCTACACCTATGAACGTCTGCAAACCCGGGCTAATGTGCCTCCCCAAAATGATTCGTTTCCTCAAGTTCCAACAAGTTGCACATAATTATTATTTGTCTCTAATGAGTACTTAAAATCAATAAGATAAAAATACTCAAAGCCCTAATTGAAGATAAAATATGACAATAGATAAATATAAAGAAAGAGAAACTTTTATGTCTATCAAAGCAAGCTCCTAAGATATTATAGAGTTAAATATTTTACTTGTAAAACTAAAAAAGTAGTATGATTTCACTAAAGATCTCGAAGTCATCTCTCCAAAATCTTCATGAAACTCCTTCCTTCATGGCCAACATTACAAATTTTTTTATACATGTAGAATTTTCTTCCGTAGACTCGACATAAAATTTAGGTTTAAACAAATAGAAAAGGGGAAATCTCGGGATATTAAAGGATAACAATCTACGATATTAAAAATTGAAGGACCTAGCCTCATTCCTCATACACACAAGCTCTTAAATCTACTAGTCAAGCAAGGCATCCCCGAACGAACCTTCAACTTAAAGCCTCACTTTTATTATGTTTAAAATTTAAGAGAACAATAGTCCCTCTAATTATAGGACCATTATGATTATTCCCATCTTACCGAAGATATATGGAAGTATTTTGGAAAAGAATATTAGAAAATGTCTTAAAAGCCATAGAAAAAGAGCTAAAGGCCAAATTAGCCTTAAAATTTATCACTGAACTATGCACCAACTTGTTATGCTTCGAATCATTAGAGAGGAGATTCAATAATAAAACAAATTTTTTTTTTTTTTTCAGTGATTTTAGAAAAGATTTTGACACTATGTCCAAAAATAATGTTTGTAATAGATTACAAGAACTAAGGATTCCTTTTGAGTTAAGAGATAATGCAATGAAGCTATATGGCAGTGTTAACAACACATTCAGGGACATCAAAGGTTAGTCCAATGAAATTAATTGCAATATAGGATTTAAGTAAGATGGTCCTATATCCTTGACCCTATTTGCCATATACATTGATAAGTTAGAATATTGGTTGGAAAATGCTAGTTGTATCAGCTAAAGTCTTGTTAGTGCAATCATCAAACTTCTTCTCTATGATAATTATATCATTTTTATTAAAATGAATCCATATGACATTGATAAGAATTTGAGAATCCTCAAATACTTATATTATTGTATGGATATGACTATGAACGTTGATGAAATAAATTTTATGACAATGAGGCTTAGAAAAATCACCTATGACACTTTCATATGAAAATGATAGGTCAGAGGAAGCTCCTTCATAAAAATCTCTTCAAATCGATATTCATCTCAAGCTTATTTGGAACTATAGTGATTATAAAAGGATAAATGGAGGATTGAAAGTTTTTTATGAATTTGAAAAGTCCTGTATATTACTTGACCTTTGGGTGTGGGATAAGGAAAAAAATCCTTTTTAATACTCTTGTCATTGCTATTATTTGATAAATATGTGAAGCTTGGGGATTTAGTATCCTTAAAACATATTGAAAAATATAGAGTATATAAAAAATAATTTATAACTCATGATCTCAAAATCAAAGGAAATACACGTTATCCGATCCTCCTTAGAGAAGCAAGCCTTGGACCCATTGACTGAATAACTTTGATTAGTTATGTCATGTACAATAACAAGATAAATAACATGACTAATAATAGGCTCCTTAATTTTTCTTCAAATTCCAAACAAAACCACCAGTCACTCAAGTCGAGATGACATAAAAATGAAAAATATTAGCCTAACCATTATAAAATGTAGGAAGATATCATTTTGCATAATAAAATTTATGTGTGTGTGTTTGTGTGAACTAGTATATTTTATTAATTTAACAAAAATCATTTAGATGTATCAAACATTAGTACAAAATATAATAGTTATCTTAAGAGGGGTCATACCTAGACAATATGATTTAAGACTCCATTGATAACCTTTCTGGGAGCGATAAATTGTGGAAATCAACAAATTATCTAGTAGTATAGAGCCATAGATATGATGATAACACATAAAAACAAAAGTAGAACATTTACTAAAAAATTGTGGAGGGAGGAAAGCCAATGACTTGAAGGTGAGCATAGGAACTTTCTAGAGTAGCCATGTTGAGGTATGAGAGGAAAATAATTTCTTCAATTGGAGAAAAAGTTTCTAAATTTTCAAAAGAGTGACATCCCATAAAGCCCTATTATTTTTGGATGTTAATATTTGAGACTAGATCGTAGATTGAATCAATATGATCTTTGTTTTTCTAAATAAACTCCCTAGGTTGAATAAAAAATTCCATCATATACACGATCGAGCTTCCAAGTTCATAAAATAAATGCATGGATTGAGAGGAGGAATGGATATCTACAATATTTTCATCCAATTGAGTAAGATGATTGTGAGGTTTCATAAAGCCATCCCATCACTACAAACCAAAAAGTGTTGATTCGAGTGAGAGGGGGAAAGAGGAAATCCAAAGGACATAAGAAGATGGGAATGAAAGAGTGGAAATCAAGGGGAAGGCTAGTAATTCAAAAATCTTAATAAATATATCCCAATTTGCATAAATTCATGTGCCACACTAAACAAGGACCACATGAGAGCATGATTAATTTTTTGGAAAACCATGTCCATCACAATGTGCAAGATACCAACCTAGGCCAAGGTGCAACGTACGAGGATTTTATTACAATGGAACATGAAGTAGTGAAGGAATTAGGGTTGATGGAGGATACATCATATGCATGGATTTAACATGTTTCTTGAATGATACAAATTTCATGAGTTGATGAGGTGAGTTAATTTAAATTGTTATCATTGGATTGGGATAAATGATCACTATCAATTGATAATCGAGACCCACATTTTTTGTAATAATGTGTTATTTGTTTGAGGATACACTAGAGAGTTTTTTATCCTTGGAGTGTAGAAAAAAGATAACATAGGGAAGAATGGGAGGAAATATTGAATGTGAATGAAAATAGAATTCAAAGCTAGATCAGTGGAATTAGTATTTAGGCTTAGATGATAAATGGTGTTTTTTGAATTGTTCGTGATTTTCAAATTTTGCACACCATATGAGGAGGCTAGTTCAATCACGAAAATGAGACATAGGCCTCAACTTGATTGTTGGAAACAATTTCAAACTTCCATGAATATGAAATCTTTATATTTCTTCTACACTCGTAGATCAATATCCCTATACGGATAATATTTTCTTTGTTTGCTAAGTTGTGTGAGTCCTGCGATGACTGCACATTTATCCTTGTCTTGAGAAACCATGACCCAAGGACATCTAAGCCATCAATATCACCTAGGGATCACACCTACCCTGAGCCACAACAACCCTTCACATGAAAAGTTTTTTCTCATGGAGTTTTCAACTGGTGAAATTCACATCACAGACTTCATTACTAGCACCCCATGTCATTGTTTATTCTACACCCCGTGCACTTGATAATATTAAAAATTTATTACAACTAAATTTAAATGATGTTATGATAAAGAATTTGAGGATGAAAGTTAAGATACTACAAAAATGTGATCAACTTTAATTTAGAAGATAAAAAGTATCTCTAGTTTCACTTGCATAGATAAAAACATCAACATTGTTTAAATAAGAACAAACTCCCATGAGTTAGATAGTGAATGTTTAGTTTCAGCAATTTTAAAACACTATGGAATACAAGAATCTAACATCTTTTTGCAGCAATAGGAGGGTTGAATATGAAAAATAGTCATCAAAAAATTCACTACATATACCTAAATTAGATGAGGATTTCAAGACATTCCTAATTTCCTAAGTCATCAAAATTATGGTAATCTTGAAACACTTATCTTAAAACCCCTTTTAACAAAGAAATAATATTTCAAAAAATGTCAATTAAGAAATGGTTAGCGAGAATAATTATTATATAAAAAGCCTTGTTATAATAGCTTGCTTAGAATCATATATTTAACTTCTCAATCTAAAACACATTTTAAATAATAAAAAATAACAAACACTTTTCAAATTCCAAAAATAAATGAATTACTGAAATGAATAGTCTATATTAATGTTATCAAGTGTCATTGGTTGTCCATTTTTCCCACCCATGGATTGTATATTGACACAACACATTTCAGCACACTATAATCTAATTTAAACGTTATGAGTTTTTGTTTTATTTTCTAATATTATGTTGAGGAGTTTTATTTAAAATCTAATAAAAAATTATTGGAATGCCAATGAGATTTGTAAACTACGTCAGACGATTGTCAAGCTCTAAATAATTAAAGAGTTAAACTTCGCCATTAATCACCTCGTTCTCGTGTGAGCTGCACTACCCAAGCCCTTTATTGCATGATAAAATGCTCACTGCCACTGCCAACCTTTCCACCTGCAATTGCAGTTCTATCTCGTTATCGGTGGATGAAAATAGAGGCTCCGAATGAAATTAACCTGCTCATTTTTGTTTACTTTGCTTCTTGCACCCTAAGTTACTCCAATACACAAACAATTTAGATTAAAATTGCTGATATGTATGGTTCTCTTTTTATATCTTAATTTTAGTTTTAATTTTACCGGATTGGGATTGTGATAGAGCTGAGACATTCATTTTATAGCTAAATATGATGTATAATAATCTATATGAGTTATTAAAGTTGAAATTTTGTATGTGGATCTAAATAAATATATAAAAATTAAAAAATTATACAAAACATTTAAATAATATCCATTCATAAAAAAATCACATAAAAATTTAAATATCTCTCTATTCATATTAAATCTTTATTTAAAATAAATCTGTGCTAATTTTATGAATATATATATGCATTATGAATATACAGGTTAAGTCATTCTATTGAGGGATATGAGCGGTATCTTGAGGGAAATGAGAGCAGTGATCAAATTTGAATGGCAGGTCTTAATTTCATTTAGAAGGGCACACATCTAGGTCGCACTTATATAATGAAAAGCATAAAAAAAGCAATTAACTCACAATAGTAAATTATTTTCAAATTTCTTTTTATTTTTCACAAACAAAAAGATACTACTATGTCAAACGCTGCATTAGTAAATGAATTACTCTTACACGTGTGATTGGGAAATGTAACCACATAAGATCATATTGCACAGGCCTTGAACTCAACGACAATTGAACCAACTATAGGGACAAAATCATATTTGGGAGACTGCATATGAGTACAAAAAATAAAAATATATATTATATATATAATTACATCTTAAATGAAATTGAAATAAAAATAAAAATATGAAGAAACAAAAATACTTATATTAAAAATATATGGAAGGTCTCATTTATAAAATTAAAAATAAATTCTAGCTTATATAGGAAGTATCAGTGTAATTTTAGCTTATAAACTTCAAATTTGACCAAATCACTATTCTATTGTCTATTAAAACTCTTTTGGAAATCTGAGACTTCCAATATTTGCACATCTGAAATTATTGGAACTACAGTCCCTATACTTGGCCACAAAATTGATCTAAGATAGCTTTTTCTTTCAGTTATAAAACTTTGACAGTGGTGGTCCTCCAGCTTAACATATCTTGTGCAATATCCTGCAATGATTACATTCAATATGTGTTAGAAAAACTTCACATACAAACTTGAAAAATATGGTTTTGCTTTCATTTACAAAGGCAAATGGTATAAAACTAAAAAAATTCACTTACCAAAATGGTTCATTCAAGTGCTCGATAGAGTAGACAATGATGGTAATAAACACTGAAACTTACTAGTTCTTTCAATCTATTTTCATAGTGGAAGAGGTTTTCGAGTTTTCATCTCTTTCCATTC